>JAKUCM010002233.1:0-32977 GCA_023374145.1 Lepidium sativum | reverse complement strand
AAGAGAGAGAGTCAATCGAAATGCAATTTCACTCTACCCTTATTTTCATCTAAACCAAACCTCTTACATAGACTATCTTCTATCACCAAAAAGTAATATCCTCTATTGCGTGCTTCATCAATATATAACTAACATGGTCGTTGCATTTAAACCATATCACCGACTTTGTCAATCATAATGTCTTGTTAAAAAAAAACTGATTCAGTCAAGGAAATTCTTAAGTTGCTAGATGCTGATGTCATTTATCCAATTTCTGATAGCAAGTGGGTTTCACACATTCATTGTGTCCCTAAAAAGGGAGGAATCACTGTTGTTAAGAATGAGAAAAACGAATTAATTCCCACTCGAACTATCACGAGCCATAGAATGTGTATTCACTATGAAAAGTTAAATTCGTCATCTAGGAAAGACATTTCCCACTTCCTTCCATCGATTGAATGGTAGAACGGTTAGTGTATCATAAATATTACTGCTTCTTAGATGGGTATAATGGATTCTTTCAAATTTATATACACCCTGATGACCAAGAAAAAACCACTTTCACTTGTTCTTATTGAACATTTGCATATAGAAGGATGCCATTTGGTTTGTGCAATGCACCTGCTACTTTTCAACGCTGCATGAGTTCTATTTTTAAGATCTGATCGAGGAGATAGTTGAAGTTTTCATGGACGACTTCTTGGTCTATAGCTTTTCTTACTCTTCTTGTTTGTCATTGGTTCCAAAGTGATTGTGCATACGGATCACGCAACCTTGAAATACCTGATGAAAAAGAGGCTAAACATTGATTAATGAGGTGGATACTACTATTACAAGAATTTGACATGGAAGTAGTGGACAAACCTGGAGTGGAGAACATAGTAGCTAATCATCTATCGCGAATGATGATAGAAGACTCGATCCCGATTGATGACTCCACGCCAGAGGAGCAACTAATGTTGCTAAAAAGAGTGACAACTTGAGTCGGGTGGCTTCACTTGGACTATAGTCGAGTCGAAGGAAAATGACTGCAGCTAGACAACATTGGAAAATTGTCACCAAATCAGCGGTAAGCTTGCTAGAGCCACACTACCTTGGTATGCAGATTTGGTTAATTACCTTGTTGTTGGTGAAGTGCTTAAAAGCCTAGATTCCTATCAGAGGAAGAAATTATTCTGAGATGTAAATCATTACTTCTAGGATGAGCCATATTTATACAAAAGGGTCTAATGGATTATTCATAAGATGCATTGTGAAGGGAAAAGTTCAAGGAGTCTTGGAGCACTGTCATGGTTTGACGTACAATGGTCATTTTGCCACTTTCAGAGATGCTCATACATTTATTTCCAAGTGTAATCCTTGTCAAAAGATGGGTAACATTAGCAAAAGAAACGAAATACCAAAAAATCCGAAATTGGAGAGTGAGGTGTTTGATTGTTGGGGCATTGATTTGGTGGGGCCGTTTAACCCACCATCTCATGGAAATAGTTATATAATGGTACCGGTCGACTACGTTTCCAGGTGGGTTGAGGCAATTGTGTGCCCAACGAATGATGCCAAAGTGGTACCAAAACTTTTCAAGAGCATAATCTTCCCAAGATTTGGCATCCCAAGAGTCGTGATAAGTGATGGTGGTGCTCACTTTATCAATAAAGTGCTTGAGGGATTATTAAAGAAGCAAAGGAGTCAAACACAAGGTAGAACCACCATATCACCCCCACACTAGTGGCCAAGTCGAAGTCTCGAACAAGCATATCAAAGCTATTTTGGCCAGGGTAGTGGGAGTGTCAAAACGAGACTAACTAGTCAAGTTGGATGACAAACTATGGGCGTACAGAACATCTTTCAAATATCCAATTGGAAGGACCCGTTTTCAGTTGTTGTATGGGAAGTCATGCCACCTGTCAGTGGGCAACTAAGTTCCTAAATTTTGACCTCAAGATTGCTGAAGAGAAAAGACTTATGGGTTTGCACGAGTTAGAGGATATTAGGCTTGAAGCTTACGAGAGCTCAAAAATTTGTAATGAAAGAACTAAAGCTTTCCACGACAATAAGATTGCACCCAAACAGATCCCAGCTAGTGATCAAGTACTATTATTCAACCCAAATAGATCATAGCTGCCATATGGAGCTATATATATGAAAAATAAGGACGGTGAAAATTTGTGTAAATGGTCAGAGATTCAAGCTGTATTTGGCTAACAAAACTAAACCCGAGGGGACTTTAGTTCTTGCTGATGAGCCATCTCATCTCTAATGGGCGTGAGAAGTCAAGCTCAGGACTTTGAACAAGTGCACTGGGGAGCTATCCAGTGATATCCTTTGTAAATATTTTAACAAAATTCTAATGATTTCACCCGTGTTTTTCTTTTGTTTTTTATTTTAAATGTCAGGAGCCAGATGATTAGTGAGGTAGGAGAGAAATTAGTGTAGTATATAAGATTAGAAAAAAAGAAAAGAAAAAGAACATAAAAGCGAACCTTATCTCTTTAAACACTCCCTCACTTTGCCGCTTACTTGTGCTTCTCTCCTCTCACTCGAGTCCACCTGCACTCGAGTCCCACACAAGGCGCGCAAGTTCCTTCTCAAGTCCCACCATGAGTCCTTCACGAGTGATAAAGAGGTTTTTGCGGTGTTTTCTTAAATACCAAACTGTCTATCTAATCAATTGTAGTACAGTATGGTGTCAATCCACTGGGAGAGTAACTAGCAATCAAGATATAATCTACTTATTCTAATCTAAGCCAGATTCGGTTTAGTGAGTGGTAATCTATCCTAGGTGACAACGAAATCTTAAAACAAAATGCTAAAAACGAAACATGAAACTAGAATGTAAAAACAGAGCATTAAAAATAAAGCGATAGTAAAACTAATAATGAAGTGCAACACGAAATCTCAACCTAAAAGCAGAGTATTAAAATCACGAAAATTCAATAGAGGAAAAACGGGTTCTCGTGGTTTAGGATCAATGATTAGGGTATTCCTAGGGTTTCCAGACTTATCTATCAACCTATTTAGATGACCTCTAAGCAAGGAATCACAAAGTAATCACATTCGCTCTCGCGTAATGGGACCTCTCCTAAGAGACAACCTGACTTGACTCTCGCACAACGATTAGAAATTCAAGAGGCTTTAAGTATGGACCTTACAAAGCTTAATAACACCCTAGACAATCAATCTCTTGAGCTAGGAAGATGCTATCTTAATTTAAGCATGTTCAAGTGATTCCCCAAACGCCTCTCGGGGGGGGATTCACCAAGAGATCGAATTTCAATTGATCAGAAAGAAACAAGCATTAAGAACACTTAAATTAAAGAGATCTAAGACTTTAATTAAACATAAACAAGTCTGGAAATTCCTAAGTTTTCCCCTAATCTCACCTTTTCCTTAAGAACCCTAGACTAACTTACTCAGAATTCATGAAGTAAAACATAGACTTAAAATCAAAATCTAATTGCATAAAACTTAAGACTAGAAAAATTGTAAATGCCTTTGTAAAATATGAGACTCGAAAATTGCTAGAAAAGATTGTATATTGAAAATAGAAATTCTAGTACAATTTATAGATCAAAAGATCTTAAAGAAAAGGAAAAATACTTAAAGAGAAAAAGGGAAAAATTCCCTAGAAAGAAAAATGGGAATTTCCTTTTAAAAGTTAAAAGGAAATTTCCTTAAGAAAGAAAAATAGAAAAAGAACTAAAAGACAATTGGGCTTGCCCAAAGGGGTTTTGATGGGCCTTTTTCGCAGAGAAGCCCAAAGAGTCAATCTTCGTCCAAAGTCTTAGTTCTGGCCCGCAAAGTCACTCGACCAAGTGATGGTCGAGTGTCATGCTCGAGTGTCAGAGACTCGACTGCCAAATCTTCTAGTTCGCATCCTGAACTTCAACCTTAGGCCAGATGATTCCTCATTGGTCTTCTTGTAATCCGAAATACTCCGTGATAAGCTCCAAAAAGTACCTAAAAATCCCTTTTATGCAATGTATGCAATGCCCAACACTAATAATGCAAATTATGCTAAAAAGAACCTAAAACAATGATAACAATGCAAGTATGAATGCAAAAAATGCTAAATAATGGTCCTAAAATGTGGTAAAATGCAGACACATCAACTCCCCCAAACTTAGTCTTTGCTTGCCCTCAAGCAAATATGCATCAAACTAAGAAGGAAGAGAAGTTGCTGACAATGGGAACATCTTACTTAAACAAATGACACGCCAAACTGAAAAACCGTAATCCACAAGTGAAACCTCATTCTTTTGTAAGAACCACAATTTACTTTCATCAAGGCTTAGCATCAAGACCGAGTATTCCCTAACACTTAGTTGGTCTCTTAAGAAACTCAGATTCGAAACCTATTTCTCTCAAGTGCAGTCCGCAAGAGGGGCTATTGATCAAAGACCTTGGGATTCAACTTCCTCAAATTCAGCTAGTCACTAATGGTTTAAGCATTTTCGATCACTTCTCAACTCCTTACTCGTTTTTATTGGCTTTAGCTTTATCAATGAAGCACGAAAAAGTACGGGTTTACACACAGTCCCGGTTCACCTTAGGCATCGATGTATTAGCTTTATCAATGAGACGCGAAAAAGTACGGGTTTACGCACAGTTCCGGTTCATTTTGGGCGATATCGAAATGGTTTTATTGATGAACACAAGAAGGTACGGGTTTACGCACAATCCCCGTTCATCTTAGACCATATATTTTGAGCCGAGTTTTGAGAAGGATGATCCTATATTCACCTTATGCTTTTCTTTTTACTTAGCTAGCTGAACCTAAGGAAGGATCTTATGCAATGTATCTCAAGCCCTTAATTTGGAAAATAGAATTCGATTATGAGGTAACAAATCAAGTTCTTTTTGAGACACAACCTAAGTATCGGTTTCAAAGGTCAATGATCTACCAATCAGTGTTGAAGAGGGAAAAAACGCGAGTCTAAGAGTTCACTATGGTTACTAGCCAATCAACCTAGCAAGTCTACCTATCTAGCAAGATGATTCCCGAAATTCTAGACTCAATCCTATATGAATGCAATGCAGCTACATGAACACTCTGTTTTTGACTTATGCATTTTCGATTTTTTTTTTTTCAAAATTGTTTTGGTTTTTCTATGCCTTAGATGTGATGCAAATGATCAAATGCAAGAATAAAAACTAAGAACCACAGAAAACAAAGTCAAATATCCTCTAGAACCCTCCCCCAAACTTAAATCACACAGTCCCTTGTCTGTATAAAAGTTTGAAAGAGGATCGTAGACCAGCAAGTCAAGTGAAAAATATGCAAAAGCAAGCCAAGTAAAATAAATGTAAAAGCAAGTCAATTGAAAAATATGCAATGGTATTTACAATGAAAGGAAGGGGTTTTTGTACCTCTTAATGATTCCAGTAGTCGGCTGCCACATTCCGCATGAGTTCCATGTAGTGGTCATTATGCCTCTGACGCTCGAGCTCAGCTTGCTCGAGTGTTTCCGTCGAGTGTTCGGATTGCTCGACTGATTGGTGCTCGAGCGGTTGGCTCGAGCTTGCTCCAGCTGCATCGAATGATCTTCTATATGAGAAGGCTGCGGGGTTTGCTGAGGAGTGTCTACCTGGTTCGGGTTGGTGCTGCCTCTCACGATCTGTGGATATGGAGGCTCTTCTTGGGCGAATAATTGGTGGTGGTGGTGGTCCGCTGTTCCTTTCTAGAGCTGCTACTCTCCTACTTAGATCATCGTTTTCCTGCCTTTTAGCTTCGTCGCTAGCAGTCAGCTTCTTCACCTTCTTCATCAACCATTTGTTCATTTTCTGCAACAAGCTTATGTGCTTGTGTGCTTCTCGAATTGGTTCTCCTTGAAGAGGTGGCATCGTGTATTCTTCAAAACAATACGCCTCAAGATCCACTTCATCGCTGTTTGTTGGAGATGAACTCTGCTGAGGGCCATTGGGATCGTACAAGGCTTCTAGAGGCGGATTGAAATCCGTGTTTTGCCCCATCCTTATCGATGTGTACTCCCCGTTTGGCAAGAGTAGAAACACATTTGGTCTAAGTAAATGATGGAAAGAGTAAAGGAGCTTACCTCGAACTTCCGTCGTAGCCAAGAATTGACTCCTCCTTAAGTGTTCGATGTTCATGAATCGAGGGTCAGCCCATTGTGTCTCATCGATTGGCACATTACATCTTTCCATAATGCATGTGACAAGTCCACCAATGGTGATCTTTCCATCACGTCCTCCAGTTTTGTTATCCCTTGCCCAATCGCGGTATGTGACCAATTGGTTAGCAAATTGGATGGTTAATCCAGCATTGTTTCGATCTCCAATAATCGGGGATCCGTCGCTTTTTGTACCAACAATGTCTTTAAGAGCAGTCACGAGCATCTCCATTTCTCCTAGATTAATTGTTCCAGTAGTAAAACGTGAGAAAAATGTATTTGCGAGGATTGTTCGAAAATACCTCAAGGCCGGGTTTCGGATCAGTGATGCCTTAGATCGGGAGGACGAGAATCTGCTCCTTGTTGATGCAATCGACCGCCACACATCATCCAACTCTAAGTGTTTTGAAAGTCATTCAATAGTCCCTTCCTCTAATTGCAAAGAAGATGTAACCGCCACCTTGCTTTTTTTGGAGACGCTCGTTTTCTGCATCGTATAAAACGATCTGAACCGTCGCCAAAAACTGGAGAGTTTCTTCCTTGTACGCTCGCTGCGGATACTGCACAAATGTGGACAGCCCACAATTTTGCAACATGAGATCTACATCTCTGGTTATCCCCATTGCGGTCAGCGCTTCCTTGCATGGATAGTGGGTTCCTAGAAAATCCATCCTCCGCAGATCGTTTAGTGCTCTTGCCGAGTTATGTCTCTCCTTCATCTCCTTCTCCCTTTTTCCGGCAAGGATTATTTCCCTTGCTTCTTCCGCCTCTCTTTCGCCATACCCATCTTCACAAAGTGTTTCAGCAGCAAGGTCTGCGTCCACCTCGTCTTCATCCATGTATTCTCCCCTTTCTTCCGACTCATTTTCAGATTGTACTTCCATCCTTCTCTTCTCCTTTCTGCCAGGTTTGCTTGCGGTCCTAGAAGACTCTCCTTGGGAAGGATTGCTTCTTGACCGAGCATTATTCTTGGCTCTAAGGCGGAGGAGGTTGGCTTTGCTGGATTTGCCGTCTGTCATGGTGAAAGTTGGTCGGAAAAAGAGCAAACGTTCTGACACTCGAACTGGACACTCGAGTTGAGGTGATCGAGTGTAGTAGATGAACATAAAGAGAGATGATTTGCTTCTGTAAAAGAGAGAACAACTAGAGAGAAATGTTAGAGAGAGAGTGTATTTCGTGTGAATGAAAGGAGAGAGGCCCCTCCTCCTTTTATAAAGGAGGAAAAACAAAGGGGGAGCCTTTTCAAATTCAAAATTTGAACTTGGATTAAATCAAATCTTTTTGAATTAAATGGAAAAGATATTGCATTAAAGAAAGATTTAACCCATTTTTCGGAGTAAATGTCTCTCCTTTCTCAGCTTTTGGCAGTTATAGGCTTTGTAGGCATGTGAATAGGCATGAAGGCGGGACGCTCGAGCCTGACACTCGAGCAGGTTTGGTCGAGCGTCAGTCTGCCAAAAGCTGGCTGATGCTCGAGTGGGACACTCGACCATCACGTGGTCGAGTGTTGTCCCATCTTGTCGGTTCTGACCCCAGTTGTCTCATGTGGGCCCCACTTTCTTGTAAAAGAGACCCAAAAAACCTTCCAAGTGCATGTAAGTCGAAATAGATGTAAGTAAAAATGAAAAATAGCAAATTTGTAAGGAAAATATGCGAAAAAGAAAAAAATTGAATGTATATACAGAGGATACCTTTGGGATTGCCTCCCAACTGCGCTTGTTTATAGTCTCAAGCTCGACTTCCTCCTATTTATTGGAGAGGAGGTGGTTCATCGAGCAGAACCGAAGTTCCCTCGGGAATCGTGCTGTTGGCCAAGTAAGGCTTTACTCTATGACCGTTCACAGTGAATCCTTCTCCATTGCTATTGGCTAAAGTGACTGCTCCATAAGGTAAAACTTGCAGTACTTTAAACGGACCAGACCACTTTGATCGCAATTTTCCGGGAAATAGCTTGAGTCTTGAGTTAAAGAGAAGCACTTGATCACCAACCTTGATTGTTTTCCGCTGGATCTTTTTGTCGTGAGCTGCTTTTGTTCGATCCTTGTATGCCTTTGAGCTGTCATATGTTTCGAGTCTGATTTCTTCAAGCTCATGTAGGTCCATCTGCCTCTTTTCTTGTGCTGTCTTGATATCAAAATTTAAGAGTTTGGTTGCCCAAATTGACTTGTACTCTATCTCAACTGGTAAATGGCAGGATTTTCCATAGAGCAATTGAAAAGGTGTGCGGCCAATAGGTGTTTTGAAAGCAGTCCTATAGGCCCAAAGAGTATCATCTAATTTGGCGGTCCAATCACGTTTTGACAGCCCAACTATCTTCATCAAAATCGATTTGATCTGTCTATTAGAGACTTCAACTTGTCCGCTGGTTTGAGGATGATAAGGAGTTGCCACTTTGTGTTTAACCCCATGTTTCCTAAGCAAATTCTCGAAAACCTTGTTGACAAAGTGGGATCCTCCATCGCTGATCACAAATCTTGGCACACCAAATCTGGGAAATATAATGTGTTTGAAAAGCTTAAGTACCACGTTCGCATCGTTTGTAGGAGCTGCAATAGCTTCTACCCATTTAGAGACATAATCAACAACAACCAGGATGTAATTGTTTCCTAAAGAAGGAGGCTTAAATGGTCCCATGAAATCGATTCCCCAACAGTCAAACACTTCTATCTCCAAGATTGGATTCTGCGGCATCTCATTCCTCTTGCTTATACTGCCCATTCTTTGGCAGCAATCACATCTGGATATGAACTCTTGGCAGTCTTTGAAAATTGATGGCCACCATAATCCGGATTGAAGGATTTTCTATGCTGTTTTGAATGCAGCAAAGTGTCCTCCATAAGTAGATCCATGACAGTGTTCTAAAATCCCATTGACTTCTTCTTCTGATACACATCTTCTGAACAGTCCATCTGATCCTTGCTTGTAGAGATAAGGTTCATCCCAAAAATACTGCCTTACATCCCTGAAGAATTTCTTCCTTTGATGATAATTCAAGGTTTTAGGCAGTTCCCCTCCGACCAAATAGTTTACCAAGTCGGCATACCATGGTAAGCATGTTCCCACAAACTTCGATCCGATCGAAAAACGTCTTCTTTGTCTGTGGGTTTGACACTCGAGTAGGTGGTGCTCGAGTGTCATGGTCGAGTGTTCGGTGGAAAAACTCAACAGTTAACCAAGTCGGCCAAATAGTTAACCAAGTCGGCATACCATGGTAAGCAAGTTCCCACAAATCTTGATCCGATCGAGAAACACCTTTTCTGATTGTGGGTCCGACACTCGAGCAGGTGGTGCTCGAGTGTCATGGTCGAGTGTTTGATGTAAAAATTCAATAGTTGTTCTTCAGGCATATAATCATTCATTGGAAGGGTTTCTTCAACCTGTATCATTGATAAGTGATCAGCAACACTGTTTTCAATCCCTGGTTTATCAACTATCTCCATGTCGAATTCTTGCAGCAACAAAATCCATCTAAGCAGTCTAGGCTTAACATCCTTCTTTTTCATCAAGTATCTTAGGGCCGCATGATCAGTATGCACAATAACTTTTGATCCAACCAGATAGGACCGGAATTTCTCAAAGACGAACACAACTGCAAGCAATTCCTTTTCTATGGTGGCGTATTTCACCTGGGCTCTGTCTAGTGTTCTACTAGCATAGTAGATCACATTAAGTTTCCTATCTATCTTCTGTCCCAGAACTGCTCCAACAGCATAGTCACTAGCATCACACATTATCTCAAAAGGGAGATTCCAATCAGGTGCTTGGACTATTGGTGCTGTTATCAAGGCGTCTTTAAGTTCGAGAAAAGCCTTGAGGCATTCCTCGTCAAAGACAAAATCCGCCTCCTTGCAAAGGAGACGAGTCAAAGGCCTAGCAGTCTTCGAAAAGTCTTTGATGAATCGGCTATAGAATCCTGCATGTCCCAAGAAACTCCTAATGTCTTTGACAATTTTCGGCGGTTGCAACAGAACCATAACTTCTATCTTAGCTTTTTCGACTTCAATGCCCCTTTCTGAAATCTTATGACCTAGAACGATCCCTTCTTTCACCATAAAGTGGCATTTCTCTCAATTAAGCACTAAATCCGTCTCAACGCACCTAGATAGAACCCTTCACAAGTTTGACAAACAAGAGGAGAAGGAAGAACCATAGACAGAGAAATCGTCCATGAACACTTCGACCATCTCCTCAATCAGATCCGAAAATATAGAAGTCATGCAACGTTGAAAAGTAGCAGGTGCATTACAAAGACCAAATGGCATTCTCCTATATGCAAATGTACCATAAGGGCAAGTAAAGGTTGTTTTTTCCTGATCATTTGGATGTATAGGGATTTGGAAAAATCCACTATATCCATCAAGGAAACAATAATATGAATGATTAGCCAACCTTTCTAGCATTTGGTTGATGAATGACAAAGGATAATGATCTTTTCTAGATGCAGAATTCAATTTCCTAAAATCAATGCACATTCTATGTCCTGTAACAGTTCTAGTTGGAATCCAATCATCATTTTCATTTCTAATGACAGTGACCCCTCTCTTTTTAGGCACACAATACACAGGAGACACCCATTTACTATCAGAAATAGGGTAAATTATATCAGCATCTAACAGTTTTAAAATTTCCTTTTTAACGACCTCCTTTAAATTCGGATTCAATCTCCTTTGAGGTTCACTGCTAGAATAAGATTCATTTTCAATGTGAATTCTGTGTGTGCATAAATCGGGAGAGATCCCTCTAATGTCAGACAGTTAGTATCCTAAAGTTTTTCTAAACCGTCTTAATTCAGAAAGCAACATGTCTAACTCATCATCACTCAATGCATTGTTTACTATCACTGGATAAGTAGAGTTAGATCCAAGAAATGCGTACCTGATCCCGGAGGGGAGTGGTTTGAGTTCCACTTTCGGTGATTTGAGCTCCGACCAGTCATCATTGATCTGACACTCGACCTTCGTGTGGTCGAGTGTTGAGGTCGAGTGTTGATTTCCAAAGGTTAAATCGGGATGCTCGAGCTCTGCTTGCTCGAGTGTTGAGGTCGAGTGTAAGGTCTCGAACTGTTTTTCTCTTTTCAGTGATTTGCAAGAGTCCAACAAGCCTTTGTAGACCTCAGTTTCTTCGTATATGTATCCATCACAACCGTCTTTTATCAAAGCAGTACCAAGGTGGTCTTTCTCCATCAATTCTCCAAACAGGTCCTTTGAAAGATCATCTATTTCCTGCACTACGAACAGCTGACCCTCAATGGTCGGTTTTCTCATTATGTCGCTGATGCTGAAAGTCATCTTGAAATCTTTCCCAAGGTTGAGTTCGATTTCTCCTTTTGGCACATTGATCACAGCTCCTCCAGTGGCTAAGAAGGGCCTTCCAAACAGCAAGGGGTCCTTTGGTTCTTCTCCCATATCTAGAACAACGAAATCCGTGGGGATTTCTACTCCTCCAACCCGAACTGGTAAGTCTTCTAGAATTCCATGTGGAATCCTAACCGATCTGTCAGCTAGTACCAAGGATATCTTACAAGACTTGTATTTATCAAACCCTAATCTTTTGGCGACTGTTAGAGGCATTAGGCTGATCGATGCCCCTAAATCACACAAGCAACTCCTGAATGTGAGAGGTCCAAGCGAGCATGGAATCGTGAACTTTCCTGGATCATCAAGCTTCTTAAGCACAACCTTTCTTTGTATGATAGCGCTGACCTCATGAGTTAGCACAACCATCCCTTCGACTTCTTGTGTTCTGTCTTTGACTGCGTCTTTCAAAAACTTTTGATAAGGGGGCATTAGCATAAAGGCGTCCAGAATTGGTATTTTCACTTCAACGTCCCTCATCTGCTTTTCAAAGAGAGCTTTGTACTTGTCTGCAACATCCTTTTTGAATCTCTGTGGAAAAGGAAGCTGCGGTTTGAAAGGAGGTGGAGCAAACGGTTTTGGGTCTTTTTGTATGTCAGTTGTGTTTTTGGCCTGATCTTCTGACACTCGAGCAGGTGGTGCTCGAGTGTGTTGGTCGACTGTCATAGATTTCTGCTTTTCCGTGCTGATTTCTGTTTGTTCTTCGACCAAATCATCCTCCCCTTCCAGAAGGAAACTGTCCTCAGTGTTCTCCGTCGGTTCAGCACGAATTAGCAATTCACGGCCACTATGGAGTGTAATGGCGTTGGCGTGATACTCCTTAGGGTTTTGAACAGCTTTTCCAGGTAGCTGTCCGGTTTGTTTATTAGTTGATGAAGATCCGTGTTGATTCTCCACATATTTGAGACGGGCATTGAGAGTCTCAAATTTGCAGTTGAGTTCATTATGTGAAGCATCGATCTTAGCGTGTACTTCAGCAAATTTTCGTGTTAATTCGGAAGCGCTGGCTGTCTGTCCCTTTAGTATCTGCTGCAAGATGTCCATCACTTCAGGTGTTTGTTGTGGTGGTTGGGTGTTGTATCCAGGAGGTGGTTGGTGGTGTGTTTGCTGGTATTGTTGTTTGGGTATGAATGGTTTTGGTTGAGGTTGCGGATGTGGTTTGGGTGGGTACACCTGGTCGTTTGGATTCGCTACATTTGTGTTTCTGTAGGAGAGGTTGGGGTTGGGTTTGTAGCTGTTGAATTGTCTGAAATTGTTGCTTTGGTTCTGTACGAAATTGACCTCTTCAACTTCGTCATCGTCTTCTTCAACCCGTTCTGTTTCACCGACATGGTGTACTTGCTTATGGTGAGCTGAAAGTAGCTTGTCCAGTTTGTCTTGTATGGCTTTGAGCTCCTTTCTACTAACCATATCTGAATCTGTTACGCCTCTAGGAGTTCGATCATAGTCTTCACTGTATTGGTCATCTGCTTGAGCTAAGTTCTCCACTAATTCCCATCCATCATCGACATCTTTATTCAGAAAATTCCCATTGCTGGCTGTATCTAGCAACATACGTATCTTTGGTATCAGGCCTCTGTAGAGAGTGCTGAGAAGGGACTCAGTAGTGAAACCATGATGAGGACATTGTGATTGGTACATCTTGAATCATTCCCAAGCCTCAGAGAATGTTTCGGAATGGTTTTGCTTATAATCAGAGATGGAATTGCGAAATTTCTCAGTTCTGGAATTGGAAAAGAATTTGCCTAGAAACGCTTCTTTGCAGGCGTCCCAAGATGTGATAGACCCTTGTGGCAAGTGTTTTTCTCATAGGTGTGCTTTGTCTCCAAGAGAGAAAGGAAACAATCGCAATTTCAGAGCATCCTCACTAACCCCATTTATTTTTGTCAGACTGGTTAGTCTTTCAAATTCATCAAGATGATCTAGTGGGTCCTCAGAAGGTAAACCATGAAATTTACTGTTCTGAACCTTGGAGATCATTCCACTCTTAATCTCAAAGTTATTATTGGCGATGGCTGGTGGGACAATTCCATGGCGTTGAGTGTGGATACTGGGAGCATCACCGGCACCAATGTGTCTAACTCTCCTAGGACGAGTTCCTAGTTCAGTAGCTTGTACTTGTTCTTCCATGTTATCCTGATCCGTGTATTCTTCGTTCAATCTGTTCCGTTGTTCTCGCAAGTATTCTTGAGGCAAACGGTCTATTCTGTCAGAGTATGGAATGAGGTCTTCACTTCCACGGGATCTGGTATTCATGCAAGTGATTTGTGTTATCGGAAATGACACTCGAGCTGGTGGTGCTCGAGTGTATTGATCGAGTGTTTCTTGGTTCTGCTAGAGCTCTCTGGATACAGAAGAAAGATCAACGAGCTCAGGTTGTGTTCGTCGAGCTTGTTGATCGAGTGTACCTGAAAGCAAACAAAAAACCAGAAACGATTTTAGAATAATAGTATAGTAAAACTTAGTCTCAGAAAAGTGATTTTCCTAATTGTAGCTAACTATTTCCAGTTGGCAACGGCGCCAATTTGATAAAGAGGTTTTTGCGGTGTTTTCTCAAATACCAAACTGTCTATCTAATCAATTGTAGTACAATATGGTGTCAATCCACTGGGAGAGTAACTAGCAATCAAGATATAATCTACTTATTCTAATCTAAGCCAGATTCGGTTTAGTGAGTGGTAATCTATCCTAGGTGACAACGAAATCTTAAAACAGAATGCTAAAAACAAAACATGAAACTAGAATGTAAAAACAGAGCATTAAAAATAAAGCGATAGTAAAACTAATAATGAAGTGCAACACGAAATCTCAACCTAAAAGCAGAGTATTAAAATCACGAAAATTCAATAGAGGAAAAATGGGTTCTCGAGGTTTAGGATCAATGATTAGGGTATTCCTAGGGTTTCCAGACTTATCTATCAACCTATTTAGATGACCTCTAAGCAAGGAATCACAAATTAATCACATTCGCTCTCGCGCAATGGGACCTCTTCTAAGAGACAACCTGACTTGACTCTCGCCCAACGATTGAAAACTCAAGAGGCTTTAAGTATGGACCTTACAAAGCTTAATAACACCCTAGACAATCAATCTCTTGAGGTAGGAAGATGCTATCTTAATTTAAGCATGTTCAAGTGATTCCCCAAACGCCTCTCGGGGGGGGGGGGGGATTCACCAAGAGATCGAATTTCAATTGATCAGAAAGAAAAAAGCATTAAGAACACTTAAATTAAAGAGATCTAATACTTTAATTAAACATAAACAAGTCTGGAAATTCCTAATTTTTCCCCTAATCTCACCCTTTCCTCAAGAACCCTAGACTAACTTACTGAGAATTCATGAAGTAAAACATAGACTTAAAATCGAAATCTAATTGCATAAAACTTAAGACTAGAAAAATCGTAAATGTCTTTGTAAAATACGAGACTCGAAAATTGCTAGAAAAGATTGTATATTGAAAGTAGAAATTCTAGTACAATTTATAGATCAAAAGATATTAAAGAAAAGGAAAAATACTTAAAGAGAAAAAGGGAAAAATTCCCTATAAAGAAAAATGGGAATTTCCTTTTAAAAGTTAAAAGGAAATTTCCTTAAGAAAGAAAAATAGAAAAAGAACTAAAAGAGAATTGGGCTTGCACAAAGGGGTTTTGATGGGCCTTTTTCGCAGAGAAGCCCAAAGAGTCAATCTTCGTCCAAAGTCTTAGTTCTGGCCCGCAAAGTCACTCGACCAAGTGATGGTCGAGTGTCATGCTCGAGTGTCAGAGACTCGACTGCCAAATCTTCTAGTTCGCATCCTGAACTTCAACCTTAGGCCAGATGATTCCTCATTGGTCTTCTTGTAATCCGAAATACTTCGTGATAAGCTCCAAAAAGTACCTAAAAATCCCTTTTATGCAATGTATGCAATGCCCAACACTAATAATGCAAATTCTGCTAAAAAGAACCTAAAACAATGATAACAATGCAAGTATGAATGCAAAACATGCTAAATAATGGTCCTAAAATGTGGTAAAATGCAGACACATCAACTCCTCCCACAACAACCACACTCGAGTCCCGCATGAGTACTTCATGAGTCCCATAACATCCACACTCGAGTCTCACCGCGAGTCCTTAACGAGGCGTGCGAGTCCGTCACCGCTTACTAAAGCTACTCTCCACTCACTCGAGTCCTTCACGACTCGATCGTTCACCACAACCGAGTTACTGTAGCCGCCTTCAGGAGTCAACCACCGTACATAGCATATATTGATTATGAGGAGGTGCAATGGTTGTTTATCAAAAAGAAGAAAGAAGCGTTCTATGGTAGAAGAATCTCCAATACATGTTGAAGATGACGACTCGGCCTCAGACCTTATGCAGATGAGAGAAGAGATACAAGGTGGCAAAGCTGATCGTGACGAGCCGGATAGTGATGACAACCAAGGGGAACCACACAAAATCAGTTATAAGGATGCAATCAACGCTTTCGGCAAATGCACGTGCTTGGTACATGACTTCGACTTTATGCTCCACACGAGTGGGTTAACACAGTTTGTGTCCAATTTTTGGTAGTCATATCAGAAAGAACCATTCAGTTTCTAGCCTCTGTCACATTGCGTGAGTACTCCAAAAAGAAAGAATGGTTAAAGCGAATAAGTAGATTTGGTGAACTTACATTCGAAGTCAACAACATAAAAGGTTCACTCATGGCGGCGCAGTTGGAAAGCTATTTTAACTTCCTTTTTTAACATTCATTATTTCCACGGAGTAATAACACATGCTTCGCTAGAAACGAGTCAAGATATGTTCGCATTTCAGAAATCGGGATGTTTGACCAAGCTCTCATCCATGTTCTTAACAACAACGGTGACTATGACAGGACATTTAAAGGGGACATAAATGGAGTCGGGTTCAGTAAAGTGTTAATGAGGCATCTCACCACTTACTACGGATGGGCATCTCGGTTTACGGATAAGAGTAAGAGAACAATTTGGGTTGGCGGGATCATCACAAGAATCCTTTAGGCTTGTAACATTCTGCTCAAGTCGAAGTAAATTCCCCCGGAGTGGCTCGATTCGACGTACCTCAAGGAAAATTGATTCCTAGGACCATCACCGCCAGGAGGGACTTGGTTATATAAGTTCACGCACTCAAAAATAGGAAAAGACTCAAAAGCGGAGGCCAGATTCACCAGTACAGTCAGACAAAGCACCAGAGTGTTTTTACTTTAAAGAGTACAATCAAGTGCGGATGAGATTCTTTAAATGGACTTTTAAGAAGGTGACAACGTTGGAAGCATAGTTCAAGGACCTCAAGCTTAGCTCTATTTCTCGCAAAACAAGAGACTCCATCCCTCCATACGTTAAAGAACCAAGTTCGCCATCACTCTGTCGCTCTACGTCGACCGTTCGTGAAGTCACACGACACTCAACATCAGAGCAACCACGTCGTGCATCATCATACATTGAGAGACCAATTCCTTCTCAAAGACAATACAAGGCGGTGCCAGAATCATTTTTGCTTGATCTAAACACGTTCATTCAGCCTGGGCCAAAAATCGAACCTAGTGTCGAGCAATACAACTACGCCGCTGAAAGAACCCCTGAGTTACACCTAGAGTCGAGTCCTGAACAACCACTTCAAAGGAGACCATCAAATCACACACGCAGTCATAGAAGTTCAAAAGCTGCGCCACAACCACAAGAAGTCTAACTGCAAGATTTTCACCCGCAACAATTCCACCCATTGGAGTTCGAACCATACATCTTTCAACCATAACCAGATGTGAACTTCTTGGACACTCTTTGTGGTCAACTTCCAGTTTTTTAAACTTCAACTCCCCGTTAGAACAACAACAAGAGCCACAACACCACAATGCCAACATAGATGACGATCCGGCAGGATGGTCTTTCTCCTTGTGAGGTAACAAACTCTAACTCTTCTTTCTCTGTATATAGATTTGCATTGGTTTATCTAGGATTTTTTTTTTCAAATTTAATTACATAAGGGACTGTGTCATTTAAGTTTGGGGGAGGATCATAGAAGTTATTAACATGTTTTCTGTGTTTCTTAGTTTTTGTTTATGCAATTGCATTCATGTAAGGTTCATTCATTGCATCTAAGACACATAAAAAAGAGACATATACATAGAGTTGCATTCATGTAAGATCGAGTATATTTTGGGAATTAGGATGATTTAACTGTGTATTCTCGCTGATTTTGCTAGATTTGATGCCCTAAATTTTAGTTCTCTGCTGTGCACCATGTTTACCCTGAAAGTTAAGACCGCACCATGTTAGGAATGTTTAGTCGAGTTTCATGCCTTAATTGACACATGATTTGATCTGACTCCATTCCTTGCTAAGTAATAACCTTAATTTGACTAGTAATTGTCGAGTCTATGCATCAAATTGAGCTTGTGGATTGCACAAAATACTTGGATCTTCTTTACATTTTGCATCAATCTTGTTGATCCAAGTAGATTCTCGCCATGAACTTCACCTCTTTTTTTTTGGACCATCATTGTTTGTATGTGATATGTGAGGTCTGTTTTGTGGATCAAAATTGGCATAAAGTGTTAGGTGACAACTGACAAAGGTATTACTTCATGTGGATTATGGTTCACAATTTTTGAATTAGCTAGGACCAGGTGGTTTTGAATTCAGGGTGTGGGAATGGAAAATGAATGAAAACAGAAAGAACGAAGATTTGACTCGACCCTATTTGACATGTCGAGTAGAAAAAAATATATCAACAGGAGTGTAAGGGGATAATGCTTTGAAAATCACATGTAATCTAGAATGGGTTTCTTGGAATGAAAGCGGTTATAAGAAACTGTAAGATAAATGGGCAAATGTTTCATAAGCCTTGTGATATGAATAAGAAAAGAACAAAAGCGGTAATTGTATAAGTCCAACCACTAGAGTTTGAGAATCCCCCTCCTTAGATTTGTATTAGAAAAGGATTGTGAAGACAATCTTACAGTGTAGTGGCCGAAAGTGAAGACGCCTCAAGTTAAAAGGGTAGATTTAATATTGTTTTCTGGGATTAGTTAAAGTGAATGCATGCATAAGTTTAGGTGTGACTCGGATTTAATTGTGATTGACATGGCTAAAGTTTTTAAGTACGATTCACTTGATTTACATCTTAGAATTGTCATATAGAACATTGAGTTTACATTTGAGTAAGCTTTTTTTGGTTCTGAATTCCCACTATGCACCAACTTCTCCAGCTTAGTTCTTTACA
Organism: Lepidium sativum; assembly: GCA_023374145.1. Lineage (NCBI taxonomy): Eukaryota > Viridiplantae > Streptophyta > Magnoliopsida > Brassicales > Brassicaceae > Lepidium > Lepidium sativum. Next base: position 14,289 of record JAKUCM010002233.1, on the reverse strand, counting down.
TTTGCTTGACGGCAAGCAAAGTCTAAGTTTGGGGGAGTTGATATACATTCATTTTAACATTTTTTAAAAATCGTTTTTAGTTCACTTTTCATACATATATGTTGCATTTACATCACATTTGAGTCATTTGTAGTTTGTTCGCATATCTTACATTTGCATCGCTTACACATTGCATATGTTGCCACGACAACACAACTCAGATTGTATCGCCAAAACAACGCGACTCAATCGACAACCAACGGTAGCTCAGATCATGTTGCCATGGCAACACGATTCATATTACATCGCCATGGCAAGGCGACTTGGATCATGTCGCCACGGCAGCGCGACTCAAGTGACAACCAACAATGACTTGGATGTCAAAGCCACAAATCATGCAAGGAGGACTGGAGTGAAAACCAATGGCGCAAAGGACCAGATCATGCACTATACATGATGGGCCGAGTAAACTGCACTTTAAAGGGCCCAATCAATTGTCTCGACCCACAAAACCGAGTCAACTATCCTACTTAATATAAATACCTCTTTGGTGTTACAAAGACCTTTTTTTATCTAAGTTTTTACCACCGCTTCAAAATTCTTCGAGCTTTTCATTGTTGTAATTCCAAACACGATATCTACTTTCGTTTATGATCTTTTAATTCAGTTTCAGTTTAATTTTATTCTAAGTTTACTTTATGAATTTGATTATCATGTCATCCACTTTTAATGTTATTTTGATTGTTTCACGCATGGTTTATGAGTAGTTAACTTAGGGTTTCTGAAGGAACGGACTATACCTGTGTGGATCATAAGGTTTTATTAGTCGCATAAGAGTAGAATAAGATTGATCTCTTTTGTTTCAGTGTTATTAGTGCTTGTTTCCTTTTGATCAATTGAAACATGATTTTAGTCGTTTAGCCTCAATAGGTGTGTTAAACTGTCTGATTCAACCATCTCATAAATTTAAATCCTTAGCTTAAGAGATTAAATGTCTAAGGTGTTTATTAGGATCATTTAAATTGTTGCTTCGCGCTAGTTAGATTTTTAAATGCTTAAGATGATAAGGTCTGTTGATAGATTTACTAAGATTGTTTACCACGAGAGTGGACTCAATAGTTTTAAGATTATTGCCTGGAGATCCACTCTGTTTTAGTATGTTAAGCAATTTAGTGACTTTAAGTAAGTTGCTGGTCCATGATCTCCGCCCCTTAAGAAACCCTTTTTAATCATCCACTGTTTAATTGTTCTCACTGCACTTGACTTTTGCCTTCACTGCATTTTATCCTGTTGATTCACTTTAAATTTTAATTCTGTTTTCCATTGTTTAATTTGGTCATTTAGGTTGATAGATAACAAACCATCAACTCGATTTGGCTTGAATTGGAGTAGTCTATCATATTCTGATTGCTAGCTACGCTCCCACTTGGATTGACACCAATTATACTACATTGACATCTTAGTGTAATAGAATTTGAAATCAAGAGTAAAATCTTGTTATTGCCAAGGTCTTTCTTTCGTTCAAATTGCACCGAAATCGCGTTTCAACGTGAGAGGAAAGAGAGATAGACCAAAGAGGAGAGAGAGGAGAGATAAGAATTTATTTAAAAAAATAGTTATTAATTAAGTAAATAGATGGGAAGGGTATTTTTGGAATTCCAAGTTTCATTAAAGGATTGTGTATAAGAGATTACATATGTATATAGGAGATTTAACTTTTCTCAAATTATATATTTGTAGTCTGGATATTAAAGGATGGAAGTGTGGATATTAGTTTTGAGAGATCGGATATTGGTGATGTTTATGTAGAACTTCCACCGTTGTAGAGAGTTTTTAGTTCATAGAGGAATAGGAAGATGATTGGGTTTGAATTTGCATCAAGAATTTAAAGATAAGAAGACATTGCAAGAAGTTCTGCATAGAGGATCATTTTTTTAACAACTTTTGTTTTGCTACTAAAAGATCTAAACCTGTCAGTTGTGGATTGAATGTAAGAAAGAAGGCTGCAAATGGGGTGTTCAAACATCAAATATTAGAAATATGGATATTTTTAGGATTATAGAGTACACAAACATGCATACATGCTCTCAGACTAATCAAAGCTAGAGTAGTGGCATAGAGGGGCAATGCACTTCAGAAATAGTTGCAAGTCTTTTGTAGGAGGATTTTCCTGGACAAATGAACACTCCAACTCCTAAAGTTATCATGGGTCTTGTGAAGACAAAACATGGGGTGTGTATATCGTACTCTACCGCGAGAAGAGGGAGAAAACTTGCTATTGATAAGTTGCTTGGCACTCTGGAAAAAAGCTACAAGATGATACATTCCTATTTGTACGAGTTACAAAAGATAAATGCGGGTACAGTAACACGAGAGCAAGTAGATGAGAATGAGAAGTTCAACCACATTTTCATAGTTTTGGGAGTTAGCATTGATGGGTTTATGGGAATGAAGAAAGTGATTATTGTAGATGCAACATTCCTAAAAAACGGATAGGTGGTGTATTAGGTTTTGCCATAGCTCAAGATTGTAACCAGCACCATTATCCAATTGAGATATTTTAAGACCTAAATTCACCGGTATATAAACCAGTAAAGAGAGACATTCCCTTCTCCTCCTCACTTTTTGTCTCTCTCGACTTCTTCTCTTCTCTTTCGACTTTTTCTCTCTCTAGTTGAAAACTACTCCCAACCATAAGCAAATGTACTCCATTCCTTCTCTTAATTTGATAAGAGATTTTGTTGTATGGTTTTCCTAGGATCAGGAGATTTCATTGTATGGTTTGTAGATAATGAGGAGATTTAGGTCGTTAGAGTTTGTCTTTTGTATTAGGTTTTGTTTATATTTCAAATTTGGTTGTTTATCTCTTTTTTTTTTTTTTTTTTTTTTTTTTTTTTTTTTTTTTTTTTTTTTTTTTTTTTTTTTTTTTTTTTTTTTTTTTTTTTTTTTTTTTAACTTTTGATATTCTTCCTATTTTTAGGTTTCGATATTTGATTTTGATTTAAAGTTAGGGTCTTTGTTTATGATTTTCCTTTAAGTTTTTCAGAATGGTGTCTTGGACAGAGGAGGACGACATCAACCACTCTGAGGAAGAAACCTGTGAAATGTTTAGGCGAATCGAATCTGTCCAAGATAGTGAAAGAAGAATTCCTGAGAAATGCCATGCGGTGATACTATCATCGTGGAGAAACTAAATGAACATGCCCAAAACAAGATTTATTGCAAATGTCGAGTGTATAGGGTGAGAACTTGCTTAGTATATCTAGTGTAACTAGTACAACTGGTTTAGTCTAACTGATGTTGTTTCCACACATGGAACGACGGCTGGTCCTTTGTAAAATTGTCAAATATTTCAGGTTATGTTACTCTAAATTTGTTTCGAGCTCCTAATGTTATGCAGTCACTTACTATTTCGGGTAGTCTAACTAGTTCGAGTTTTGTTACTCTTATGATGTTATGTTGTTATGTAAGACTTGGTTTAAGTTTTGAAAACGTTTTTTTTGACATTATGATTTAAATTTACTCTTTTTTGTTTTATAATTTGAATACACATCCCAAAATAATTATAATTTTTAACCAAATAAACATAACCTTCAATATGTTTAAAACAAGTTTTAAACATAACCTTAATTACTTAAAGACACAATCATAAAAAAGGTTTTAGCTTAGGTAACCTATCAAGTTTTTCACAGCTTTTTTTCTTTGCCCTTGTCACTGCCGGAGTTGGTTCATCATCCGCCGCACGCTTACATGATCGCATGTATACCCTGGTAACAGCCGCTACAACATCAGGATGAGTTCCAACATCACTTTCTCCGAGAGTAGCTTCGGTGGCTGCAGGTGCACCATCACCACCACCAATTTCTTTAGCGCCTGCACCATCACATCACCATTACGAACTTCTTCAACAGCACCGGCAGCATCACTATGCACGGGTGCACCATCTGTAGCACAAACCCCAATAGCCTATATTTGAAAAATTATAGTAGTTATACAAATTATAACAAATCAACCTTTTATATCAATTATACATGTTTTAGTTGTTCCATAAATGTCACTCTTTTCTTCAATCTATCCACATCTTCTCACATTGTCTTAAGCATGTCAACCCACTCAGTTTGACTTGGAGCAGAAGGTGGATGTGGGGCGTCATTGTCAGTCATTTCCTCACCAACACGAGTACTTAATCCTGCTCCCCAATCGTGGTTATACATCTCTTTAAACACAATTTTCTTCCCAACGCGGATATGTTGCCTATAACTCTCAACAACAAGATAAAGCGTATCATCATCCTCTTCTCCTGTGATTTCAGCCATCATAGTATGTTTTTGATCTGTACTTGGAGAGATGGTACTGACAATATCCTACAAAAAGGAAAAATAAATGACTAAGAATAAAATTACTAATAATTAACTGTAATTATATAAGATAAACTAGGATAACTACCATAGTTTTATCAAAAAACTTATTTATTGTTGGAAAAGAAAATGTTTTCGTGTTCGATAGCTGGAACTTGGACCTGTACATCCAAGGACAAGATGGGTCTGAGTCTTGACATACCTCTCGGCTACAGGATCGGAATTGCCTCAAAGGCAAACAATTACAACAACACACATACAAATTGTAAGAAACATCACACAATAACTAATAAATGAAATTATGAAATTTAAACTAACCTCAATAGGAATTACAAAGCCAGAGATCGCCCAAAGTGTACCTCAAACTTACCTTGAAATGCTTCATTTTGTTCTTGATCTCGTGAAGCATGTGCTTGAATGTCATTTTCCCAAGGAAAACTGGTAAGAAAAGCGAAATCATCCACAACTCTCAATAGGAATTTGTTGACCGAGGTTGCATGTGTTCCGCCCTTCATCGGCGAGTTAGTGACATGGCACATGAAGTACAAGACTTAAAACTTCATTCTTGTGTGGCTCCCATCTGGTGCACAATGCTTCAACATATTCGCCACATATTTGTTTCTTATATTTTTCCCTAGATAACCCACATGCTTCAACATGAACTTGTTACTGCCCGAGATCAAGGTGGGCTCTCAAAATCGATAGAGGATCAAAATATCGTTCACAACGAATCAAACTTCTTTTCTGGTCTCCGTCCGAACAGTTTGTAACAACAACATCCACATTCCCATGGACATGTGGTTTTTCTCCATTGGCATATGGAATATATGCCGAAACTGTGGATGATTTTCGAACAATTCCCTCTTAACAAATGTCAACGGATGCCTCGAACCATCAAAGAATTCCTTAGATTGCTTAAGATGGTACCAAGTGGAGATCTTAATTTTTTGGGAACTCCATCGGATTCGAGTACATATTAGCAGGTAGGATTGCAGTCGGTCCTTCATCTTGAACCACATACACATATTTCAACAATTAATGAATGCGTATAATTACAAAGTTGTACAAGTTTTACGAACTATGGTATAACTACCTAGTTTTACGAACAATGATATAACTTACTAGTTGCACGAGTTATACCTATCACCAAATAAATTCACCACAAGCACAATCTCAATTCAATTCACCAACTATAATATCCTACCAAATAAGCACAAGAATTAGCAATGAAATATACATACCACTGTGCCTTCTAGCACCTCATCATCTGCTCTCTTATAACTTCTTCATCATCTCGTTCTCCTTCCTCATCATCTTCCTCATCATTACTTCTCCCATGATCACTTCCCTCATCATCTCCTTTATCATCAGCATCATCTTCCACTCTTCCTTCATCCTAAACCATTCAATGGATACATTATTCAAATCAAATTAATAACATAGATAAATACGAAGATCACAATGAATATAAAGATTTATTATTGTAACCTCAATAGAAAGAACGATGTCAACTTCTTCACAATTTATATCCTCAACGGGTACGGCGTCAATCTCCTCTACCTTTACCTCGCAATCCTCTACTTATACATTTTCTGGACCCTCATCTAGTTTAAACCATGTCTGCAAGAAACAAAAAAAGATTAATCAAAAAATTGATTTTTGAAACACAATTTATCATATTTCAACATAATCTCCACGTGAGAACAATATTGATCATCAACCCTAACAATTTTGAAACACAATCCCAGCAATAAATCAATCACAATAAATCAATCACAACCATCAACCCCAATTTTGAACTCAAATTTCGGGACACAAAACCTAGAGAGTTCGAAATTATATCAAACCAATTATTATTCTTACTCATTTTCATCTAATTGTTTGATGACAAATAGATCAATCCCATAATATTTGAAATCGAAAACCCTACACAACGAAATCAAAAACCCTACCCAACGAAAATGAAAACCAATTGCAAGGGTGGAAATTTACTTTTAATGGGAGGCTTCATCGAAGAGTAAATCTCGACTTTAGAACGAAATCAATCAGAGTTATACTACAGTTGCAGAACTTTTACGAAATAGAAGAAGTGGATTGAAATCACGGCAACTCTCCCTACCCAACGAAAATTAAAACCAATTACAAGTGTGGAGATTCACCTTTAATGGAAGGCTTTTATCGGAGAGAAAATCTCGACTTTGGGGCAAAACCGATCGGAGTTATTCTGCAGTTAGAGAAGTTTTACGGAAGAGAAGAAGTGGACTAAAATCGCGGAAACTCTAGTCCCGTTTGAGTTCAAAATAGGAAAGAATAATTAGGAATTTGCGAAAATAAAAGAGGATTTAGTTCTATACGGATCGAATGGGTAAACTCCAAATTACATTGAATTTTAGTTAGGATATTTATGTAATTTAACTTATTTTTGGATTTATTTTGAATTAAGAAATTTTTTTTATTCTAATTTTTGGCTAGAGTTTTGAGATTATGGTCTCTTCGTTGTTATATATATTTGAGAGAATGACTCTTTAAATTAATTTATTTGCAACTGTATATTATTATATGTATACTCTCGTTCTAAATAGTTTTATTTAAGGCATGCGTACTTAAAACATCTTGAAAAACAGTAGAGAGGAAGTCATTGTTAATTATAAAGTTTGGTACTTGTAAGAGGCAGTTCATAGTTCGTCAGGATTTCAAAGCCAAAATTATTGAATGCTAAATTTTGTATATACAGACAAATCATATTATTGAACAAATAACATAACTTCTTTTGAATTGGAATATCAGTACTGGGTCTTAGTATTGATATAAAATTATAATTGCCCAAACATATGTGGCCCTTTTTGAGATGTTTTACCATTGACAATAGTATCGTCTGGTTATATATATGATATTTGCATTTCAAGTAGTTTTAAAAGTCTCATTTAGTGTATATTGCATACATTTACATATTGTTAGTATTGTTTTAGATTCATTTTTGGTTCATTTTCATTGTTTGGCATTGTATTGCATGTATTTTGCTATTTGGTATGTTTATCAAGAGTTTTTGAACACGTTAGAGATTAATCCATTGGAGAAAAGAAAGAGACTCAATAATAATCGACGAGAAAATATAATTAGAGTTGAAAATGATATGGTGATGCATTATTCAGTCAGCTCGACGAGCTGACTCGGCCACCACGGTCGAGTAAGCAGCCATATCACGTATTTTTATCTGACTCGACTACTCAGCTCGAGCCACGTGGTTGAGTTATATCACTCTCATATATTTTTATTTATTTGTTTGATTCTTTAGGGTTGGATTGTAAAGGGTATAAACACCCTTCTTATGTAAGCACAAACCATATCCACATTTTATTGTCTATTTGGTGAGATAACACTGAAAACGTTTTTTTTTTTTGTTGTAATTTACAGATCAAAACTTTTTCCTTATTTGTGTTTAAATGCAATTTCTTATTCCTGTCAAATCTGATTTATCTTCTTATTTACTTTCTGATTATGCTATCTAATTTATTTTTTGGGCTTTTTCACTTTATGATGAAGATTGAGTAAATCCATTAGGGTTCTTGAGGAAATGTGCTAAATTAGTGTAGACCTAGGGGTTTCCAAGCTTTCTTAAGGTTGTTGATGCTTAGATCTCTTCAGTTAGGTGTTCTTAATTCATATTTCTCTTTGATCTATTAAAATATGAGATTAGGTATTTCCCACCCACAAGGTATTTTCAAAATGTTTGATTGAACCTAAACTTGAGAAAATCATTCCTACCTCAAGAGATTGAATGTCTATGGTGTTATTAGACTATTCTAGGTTTGATCTTAATGCCTATTAGCCTATGAATCATTGAAGAGAGTCAAGTATGATTGTAATATAGATTGAGTCACAATTCATGGGAATGAATGTGATTGTTTTGATTCCTGGTCTAGAGATAATCTATATCGGTTGTTAAGCAAGCTCAAGATCCCCTAATGAAGCTCTGATCATTGATCTCGCTACTCAAGAACTCATCTCTTTAATTGCTTATTATTCTTAAGTCTTACTCTATTTTTGTTGCATTCATTTTGTTTTGTTTATGCTCTGTTTTGCTCTGTTTTCTTTAAGCTTATTTTCGAATTTGATTTGGACTGATATATATATAATTGATTGATTTGGCTTGGATAGGATGCGTTAAGTTTGTCTTGATTGCTTGTTTCTAAACTCATTGGATTGATATCTTACTGTATTACATCTATTGGATTTGGAGTAAGTTTATTTAATAATAAAAATACTTTTATCAAATTGGCATATTGTCAAATGGGTTTTTGTTAGCTACATTTAGGATTTTTGGCTTTCTGAGATCAAGTTTTTTTTTCCACGTGTATACTCACCTGTGATTTCATAAGCTCGACGTACCCACTCGAGTTTAGGGTCAAGTTGAGCTATCACGTTGTATGCATACATGTTTGAAATATTAGAATATGGGCTTCCAACTCAAAACCAATTGGCAATGAGTGGATTGACCCAAGTCTTATATATATTAGAGAAGATCCCTTCCAACTACCGATGTGGGATATTATTCCCTAATATGAAAGGCAATCAATACCTTCTTTGTTTTCTCGACAACATTGACCAGTTTTCGTGTGAGTTGAGAGAGCAGAGAAGTTGATTACATAGTGAATAACAAAATTCAATTGTAATGGACAACCCATAAGGATCAAATATAGATGCACATCATGTGCATGGACCTCATCAGAGGAGGCCAAGAACAATTGGAGCAGGAGATGCACCAAGAAACTACAACCCATCGACATGGGATTGGCTCTCCTGTTATTCATAAAAACAAATTTGAGATCAAGACTGGTCTCCTCTCGATGAAGATCCTTTTGATCATCTGGATGAGTTTGAGAGGCCCTGCAGCCTAACTCAGATCAATGGTGTTAGTGAGGATGGATTTAAGATGTGATTATTCCCATTCCCTCTTGGAGAAAAAGCCCACACATGGGAGAACCATTTACCTAATGACTCTATCACCTCTTGGACTGAGTGCAAGAAAACTTTTCTTTCAAAAGTTTTCACAAACTCGAGGACTGCAAAGCTCCACAATGTTATCTCAATCTTTGTGCAAAAAAACTTCGAGTCATTCTCTTAGGCTTGGGAGCGCTTCAAGACAGACCACTCTCAATGTCCTCATTATGGATTCACCACTAAATCATTGCTTAGTACACTTTACCGCAATGTCCTCCCCAAAATCTGCATGCTTCTAGAGACATCTAGCAATGGGAATTTCTTGAACAAGGATGCTGATGATGGCTGAGAATTAGTGGAGAACCTTACACATGCTAATGGAAAGTACAGTGAGAATTATGGTAGGAGTGTTCGAGGTACATCTGAATCTGATGGAGTAAGAAGGATGGAGATTAAGGCTCTCAATGAGAAGTTGGATACGTTGCGCTCAGTACATCAGAAACATGTCAACCTTGTCTATAAAGAAGAGCAATACAAGCAATATCAACCTTGTTCATGAAAAGGAGAATGATCAAGTTGAAGAGGTTAGTTTTGTGCAAAATCAAGGAGGAGGATACAAGCAATATAACAACTACAAGCATAATCCAAACCTCTCCTACAGGAACACCAATGTTGCTCACCCCCAAGACCAAGTCTACCCACACAAACCCTTACCAGTTCAAACCAAAGCTTATCTGCAAAAGCAGCAATACCATAATAGTTTTCAGCCTTCTCTAACCGTACCACCTAGGTATGCAGCACAAGCTGAGCTGCCTACTCAAAAAGCTCTAGAGGTTATGGATTTGCTGCAACAGATTCTCAAAGGACACAAGTCTACATCTATTAAGGTGACATAGAAGTTTGCAGATGTGCACACAAAGATTGATGATTTTCATAGTGATCTCAACTGCAAATTTGAGACACTGTATGCAAGGATCAAGTATGTTGAAAGTCAGCAAGCTTATTCCTCTACTATGAAGAAATTGTGCAACTCCTTGAGAAAGCAATTCAAACCCCCAAGGAGTATCATGCCAATGCTATAACTCTAAGGAGTGGATGTGAGTTGCTAATTCGTGCAGAGAGTGCTAAGGCACTGAGGATAGTAAAGCTCAAGAAGGGGAGGATACCCTAATCGAAGATAAGGCCAAAAAATCAACTCGAGAGGTTCAACTTGACTAACACACCTCAGCTAAAGATAGTCAGGTGCAACCTTCTAGGGAGAAAGTTAGCTCCTCAAGAAACTCGAGCAATAAACTCGACCAACCTTCTGATGCTCAAAAACAGTCAGCTTCCCAAGAAAAAAAACCATTTGGTCCCCCTTCTTATAAACCACAATTGCATTTTCTCCGGATGTTTAAGAAGGATATGACTGAAAAGTATAAAGCTCTTTTGTAAGCAAATGAAGGATACAAAGGTGAAGATTCCAATCCTAGACGCATTTGTGCTGATACCTCCTTACGAGAAATGGCTGAAAGATGGAGTTAAGAAAAGAACTCAAGAGGTTAAGGGTATAGTCGTGCCTACTCATGAAGTTAGTGCCATTACTCAAAGGGAAGTGGAGCCAAAGAAGCTTGATGATCCATGCACTTTCACAATCTCTTGTTCTTTAGGTACTCTAAACTTTAGAAACTGCTTATGTGATTCGGATGCATCAATCAACTTAATATCACTCTCTGTTGCACAAATGTTAGGTTATTAAGTACAGATCTTACAAGATCTCCTTGGTATTGATTAATAGATCTATAAAGATTCTTCATGGTATTTTAAAAGATTTACATGTCAGGGTTGGAGGTGTGGAAATACCAAATGATTTGTAGTCCTTGAGATAGATGAGAAACCTAAGGATCCATTGCTGTTTGGAAGACCTTTCTTGGCTACTAGTGGTGCAATGATTAATGTGTCAAAGGGCGAAATTGAGTTAAACTTGGGAAATGATTTCAAAATGACTTTTAACATCAAGAATGCATTGAAGAAACCAACTATTGAGGGGCATGTATTCTTGTTTCAAGATATGGATGCCCTAGCTGATGAGTTGCTAGAAGAGCTTGATGAGGAGGATCATTTGAAGAGTGCATTAACACATGATAGTATAGAGGGGTAGCATCATCTAGAGTCTGAGTGTTATAGGAAGTTGTTGGATTCGTACATGGTTGTGAGTGGATAAGTCAAATTCAAAAATCTGGTCATAACCGAAGTCACGACAACAATTGAGGAAGGTTCAACCTCAACGAGCAAAGAACTGACAGTTTTTAGACCCAGCTCGAGCCCCCAAGTTGAGTTAGTGATCAAGTCGACCAATGTTCAGGTGTCAGACGACTGGTATAAGCTTGAAACACCTAAAGTGGAGCTAAATATACTCCCTAGTGGGCTAAGGTACGCTTTCGTGGGTCCAAACTCAACATATCATATGATAGTGAATGATAAATTGAATGATGATTAGTTACATCCAATTCTGGTTGAACCGAAAAGTATAAGAAAGGCATAGGATATTCTTTAAAAGATATACAAGGAATTTTTCCTAGTCTATGCACATATATGATCCATCTTGAAAATGAATCATACTCTAGCATTAAACATCATAGAAGATTAAATCCTAATTTGAAAGAGGTAGTTAAGAAAGAAATCCATAAGTTGCTAGATGTTGATATTATCTATCTTATCTTTGATAGTATGTGGGTTTCACCTGTTCATTGTGTCCCTAAAAATGTAGGAACCACAGTTGTTAGGAATCAAAAAATGAACTGATCACCCACTAGAACTATCACTAGCCATAGGATGTGGATAGATTACAAAAAATGCATCTAGAAAATATCACTTTCCACTACCTTTCATTGACGAGATGTTAGAATGGTTAGCTAATCATTCTTTCTTCTATTTTCTTGACGAGTATAGCAGACTCTTTCAGATTCATATACACCCATTTACTTGTCTTTATGTTACGTTCGCATATAGGTGAATGCCATTTGGTTTGTGTAATGCACCTTCAACATTGCATGACATCTACTTTTTCAGATCTAATTAAGGAGTGGTTGAAGTATTTATGGAAGATTTTTCTATCTATGGGTCTTCTTTCTCCTCTTGTTTGTCAAATCTATGCATGGTTCTTAATATGTATGTGGAGACGAACCTAGTGCTGAATTGGGATAAATGTCATTTCATGATTCAAGAAAGCATTATATACGGTCACAAGATATTTGAAAGGGGTATTGAGGTTGATATAAGCCAAGAACGGTTAAAGACATCAGAAGTTTCCAAAGGCATGCATAATTATATAAGAGATTATTCAAGATTTCTCCACGATGAAACTTGCTAGTGACTATGCAGTGGGAGCAGTTCTGGGTCAGAGGAAGGATAAAAAGCTTAATATGATCTACTATGCCCACATGACATTTGATGATGCTTAAGCCAAGTATACTACTACCGAGAAAGAACTACTTGCAATTGTCTTTGCATTCAGAAATTTCAGGTCGTACTTGGTTGGATATAAGGTAATAATGAATATTGATCATGCAACTCTGAAGTATCTAATGAAGAAGAAGAATTTCAAGACAAGTTTGTTAAAATGGATTATGATGCTTCAAGAGTTTGACATGGAAGTGGTAGAAAAGCTCGTGTTAAGAACAATGTTGTTGATCATCTTTCGCGGATGATGGTAGATTAATTGATACCCGTAGATGATTGAATGCCAGAAGAACAACTTTTGAGTGTTTCAACTTTACACTAGACCTGTCAACTTGATCCTCGAGAGGTCGAGTGTCTCCCAAGAGTGTCTAAAAATTGCTTTCAAAACAAGAACAAGCTCGCTAGAGCTCAATTGCCTTGGTATGCTGACTTAGTGAACTACTTAGTTGTTGGAGAAGTCCCAAAGAGTTTAAACTCCAGTAAGAGGAAGAAATTCTTTAAGGATGTGAATCATTATTTTTGGGATGAACAATATCTATCGAAAGGGTTATGATGAACTGTTTAGGAGATGCATTACAAAGGAAAAAGTTCAAGGAATTTTGGTGCATTGTCACATTTCTGCATATGGTGGTTATTTTGGTACTTTCAAGACGATTTAGAATGTTCTTCAAGCTGGTTTATGGCTGCCAACTATGTTCAGATATTTTAAGAGTTTACCTCAAAATATGATCCTTGTGAAAGGATGGGAAACATCAACAAGAGAAACGACATGCCACATAACTTTATCTTTGAGATCGAGGTGTTTGATTGCTAGGTAATTTATTTCATGAAACCATTCAATCCACGATCTCATGGAAATAGCTACATTTTGGTAGAGGTTGATTATATTTCTAAATGGGTTGAAGCCATAGCCTGTCCCACTAATGATGCTAAGGTTGTGTTGAAACTATTTAAGAGCATCATTTTTCCCATATTTGGAGTGCCTAGAGTTGAGATAAGCGATTGAGGTTCTCATTTTATCAACAAGATGTTTGAGAACCTATTGAAGAATTATAAGGTCAAGCACAAGGTAGCAACCCCTTATCACCCTCAAACAAGCGAAAAGTGGAGGTGTATAACAAGAAAATCAAAGTAATTTTATCTAGAGTTATGGGTATCTCCAAACAAGATTGGACAGTCAAATTAAATGACACACTATGTGCTTATAGTTAGACTTTCAAAACTCCAAATGGAAGAACTCCATTTCAATTGATGTATGAGAAATCACGCCATTTGTTAGTTGATATAGAGTACAAAGGATTATGAGCTACAAAGCTTCATAATTTTCGACTTTAAATTAGCTCAGGAAAAAACTTATGGATTTACATAATTTAGAGGAGGCTACATTGGAAACTTATGAAAGCTCTAGAATATATAAGGAATGAACTAAAGTTTTCCATGATACAAGGATTTCTCCAAAGAAGATCACAACTACTGATAGAGTCCTCTTGTTTAACTCAAGACTCAAGCCTCTTCCACGAAATCTTAAATCAAGATGGTCTGGTCCTTTCATGGTTAAAGAGGGTTTTCC
>JAKUCM010002232.1:0-82454 GCA_023374145.1 Lepidium sativum | reverse complement strand
GCAAGATAAACAATCCTAATCTTTCTAGCAAAATCTTTGTGTACCGTATTGAAATATTTCCACGCCTTTGCATATGAAGGATGATTGATCACTCCATCCGTCTGTGAATGCTTTGCATGCCATCTCATCACAGTTGTTGTCCTTTCAGACTGATATAATCTTTTCAACCTGTCTGTTATTGGTAAGTACCACATCCGTTGATACAATACATTTTTCCGCCCACTCTCTTGTGGCTTATATCTTGACTTCTTACAGAATCGACATTCTTGTAACAGATCATCATCTTCCAATAGATCATACAATTGTCTATACAAACATCAATCATTTTGCAAGGTAAACCAAGACTAAACACCGATTTGTGCGTCTTGTAATATGATTCAGCATACACATTGTCTACCAGCAAATACTCTTTGAGAAATTCAGTCCACATATCCATGCATGACTGAGATGAATTACATTATGTTTTTATGTTCATCATCCTAGCCGCGAATGATAATTTAGATACACCCTCTCTGCATCCCTCGTAGAGAGGCTCGTTTGCAACATTTAACATGTCATAAAACATTTTTGCATCTAAATTATGTGCCTCGGAAACTACATGTTGATCAGTATTAGTTTCCTGAAATGCATATGTGACCATCTCATGCATCCTATCATGCTCTACGACCTCATGAATCTCATTCTGATAACCAGCATCATGCAAATTACTCGCTTCACATATATTACCTTCAACATTATTAAAATTACTACTACTTGCTTCATCATTCCCACCAACACTATCACCTTCCCCATCCTAAAACCAAATGTAATAATGTGATGTAAACCCCATATGTAATAGATGATTCCAAAGAGTTTCTACTCGGCCGAATTTTGTATTTTTGCATTTCCGACAAGGACAAAACATCTTTTCTGATTCAAGTGTGATTTCAGATTGCCAATAATAAATATTTGAGTGTTCGCTGGCATCAATGAGGAGTCGATCCCCTCAACCAATAATTGCACATTGAGGCGATGAAAAAAAAAAAAATCTTAAGCCGATAAATATGTTTCATTAAACTGAGATGATTTCTTGGTTCACTAGAATTATTGAAATTTTACTCTTTTTTTGGTCGTGATTAAAATTTTACTTTACACAATAAGATATTTCAGTTAGCACATATTACAATTCTTTAATGAATAAGATCCCTTATACCATTCAAAAATTAGATTTATTTAATCAAATTCGTTTCTAATTCTCGAATTAAGTAATCAAATGTTATCAACACGTGCAAGAGTATGATTGGGGATGGCTTAATTAGTTGCTCAAATAAAAAAATAAATTAAATCAAACTTTATTTATAAATGTCGATTGAATTTCTATTTTTTGAGTGATTTTCTAAATAATGTGTATAGTCATGAACAAATAAATTATATGTTCAGAAAACCAAAAAAAATTGAAAATTTTTAATATTATTTATTTATTAGTCTCTCTTAACTCAGAATGTATTTTATATTCATAAAATTGTTAGTATCTGATTCCTCAATCAATATAATCGTATTTACAATTTTCTATGAATTGTAAGAATCCATGTTATGTAACAACAAGCTCTCTACATAGTATTTTCTACAAATCGAGTGAAAGAATGTTGATAAAACTATAACAAATGATACACACTTATAATATGTAAGAAAAAGTTAATATAATTGATATTATTTGGAAAATAAAATATCTTCCAGTCTTTAAATTACTATAAACTAGTTAAAATATCATCCTAGTGTGATTGATAACAATCTTTGACAACTATCTTCAATTTGACTATGAAAAATAGAAAAATAATTTTGTTTTATACAACTGTGTGTGTATCGCTGTAAATTATCAAGTGATACATATTAATTTATTTAAAAGTTTAGATGAAAGTTTACTTGTATAATATAATAATATATATATATTATCTTTTGAAGTTTGATTCGGTAAAATTTGGCTAAAGCATAGGCTTAAGGGACATGAATCGAAAGAATGATTATACAAATGCTACGAGTACTACCTTTGAAGAAACCATGAAGGAGACAAAAGCCTCAAAACCAAACTTGAATCTGGACAGTATTAAGGCTGCATACATCTTATCTGACGTGGCAGCAACAACTTAGATTCTGGGTCCCATACTTCACAACCTAATTGGTCTGAATTCGTTGATATAGCTGAAAAGTCAACCTTTTGTTTTTTTTTTTGCCGAAGCACATAAGTTTTTTTTCTGTCGTCTATTATTAATATTGGTGCACATCTTTATATTGATTTAGTTTATTTTTTATATTTTTTTATTGCAATATATATTTTTAATATTTTGTTTGACAGCGAATTTTACCCATTTAAAATGGAAAGTTAATTTTGAGATTTATATTGGATAATTATATCAAAAATGCACGTTAAAGGTATATCTCCGCCATTTTCCATCAAAATTTAATTCTAAACATTTCTAAAAATAGATGTTGAGGACAGATGCCCCAATGGTGCTGTCACTTTAAAAATTCTCAAGGCACCAGGGATCGAACCCCCTACCTGCAGAGTAGAAGTGTGCTAGTTGACAAAAAAAAAAAAGCATTTCTAAAAATAGATAGAATTTAAAATTTAAATTATAAATCAAAATTTTTTAATCTGAACTCTTGACGATAAAACAAATACTAATATTTCTATTTCAAAACATAAGATGCTTACTACAAATACTAAAAGTACTATAATCATAAAGAATCAAATTTATTAAATTTTGGATGATAAAAATACAAAACACCTTATAAATAAGATAAACTAAATAATTTTGAACTTTTTATATTTTGACAAAGTAATAGTAATAAATGTTAATTGTTGATTATACCCTGTCTGACGCAATACATTTATTTATGAGATTTTATCCATATACCTTTTGAGTTTTTAATTATCAAAATTACATATTTTTATTCCTTCTGCAATATATTTCTTTTAAATTAAAAATTTTTAAAATAGCCTTTTTAATTTTTATATTTAACCACTTTCTTCAGTTTCGTTGCTATAAAGTTGGAAGCTACAAATTATAAGGTGTCTATAAAGTTCTTTAACAATATATAGAGACTAAAAAAGAGATAACCAAAACAATTACTAATTAAAGAAGCTGAATCTTCAAAAATATAACTAAAAAGCCCCAATTTGTTTATATCTCAAAAGTAAAAACTATGTATTATTATAATAAACATTTAGCATAATCATATACATATATATATATATATATACTACCAGAAATAGAAAAAAAAAATCTGAGATTTTTTTTTTCAACGGTAAATTATATTAAACCACAACTGGCCGGCCCAATAGCCAAATTCCTACATAATGTATGCATAATGACTCGATCCTGAGTTATGAAAATGTGCTGCATTAAGTGGACTTACCGCCTGCCACTAGGCTAGATGTCATTTCTTTATGAATAAAGTACTCAACAAATTTTGTGTGTTAATTAAATACATATATTTTCAATGTATTTCAAACTAAAAGTTATAAAATAAAGACGTTAGAACAGATAACGAAACATTATGTTTCAATTTGTCAAAAGAACATAGTTTTGACATACACAAAGATTTAACAAAACATTATACTTATCCTTCTACACGCGATCATTCTTTCTTTACCCTTAACACCAAACGTATACTTATTATGTTGCAATTTACATCAACGAATTTTAAATTGTTTTTAATTGACTTAATTCAACTAAGATTCTTAATTTTGATTAAGAAACCGTAATTACAGTTTAGAGAAAATTAAAATCTATGGTTCTTGAGGTTTTGTAATCTCGTTTGAATGTGTATAGTATAAGAAAAACATAAGCAGCCAGACATTTTATCATTCATGTACAAACCCAATAATCAAATCCATTAAAAAGTACATATGTTTGGTTAAATGTTTATTTTTGCAATGTTTTTTTATCAGAGTTTGATTTGATTCTACGTAATTGTGTAACCTCGCATAATAAAATTTAAAATTTGGATTATAGTTCACAAAAATCTAATGGTTAACAAAGACAAAAACATGTTTCACACATAATTTACTAATAAAGAAAAAAACCCATAGATTAATGGGCATTTGTGGGTGTTCTTCTTTGTAACATAAAATTTCAAATAATTACATACATAAAATTTTTAAAATTGTAAGAAAGAAGTTAGATTTACCTTTGTCATTAAAGTTATGCTTTCATATATTATTTATCATAATTTTTTAAAATTATAGTAATGTCGAGCTTTTTTTTGTTTGGTGATTAAATGTATTAGTTAATAGTTTATGTATCCAGAGTTCGACTCCATTTTACTACATGATATTTAAGAAGAGAATTTAAGGATGAACTGAGATATGAATCAGTTTTTGTTGATCAAATTACTGACAAAAAATTATTAACAATAACAAGAAAGGATTATATTGCTTATTATTTTTATTTGATGGACTAGTTTACATATTTATAGAGATGAATGTTGAGTTAGAGAGTTTTTTTCACAAAACTCTTTTTCACTCCAAAAATATGTAACATTCATACCCAACAAAGAAAGAAGAAGTCGATCAAAACCAACACCAGCTCATGGCCAAAGAGGATAAGACAAAAAAAAAAGGGCCAAAGTCAACCTTTTTTGTATTTAGTTCCTAGCTATTTCCTAACATATTAATTTGGAATCCATTTTCATTTCATTTCTTTATTAATCACATGTTGGCATCCGCTGAATTTATCAAAATGTAACGTGGTTATTTCTTACAAGTAACACAAAATCGAAATTGTGGTATTAAGCGTTGACCTCTTACTATGTCACAACTTATATAAACTACAACAACACTTCAAACCCCTCAAATCAAATCAACACTTTCCTCCAAATAATAATATATCTAAGTCTTAGGTTAAAACTAAACCTTATTTACATATAATGAATCTAGTCATCTCTTCATTATTGATTCATGTTTATAATTGCAGGCAACATTAATTTCAACAATCATGGCGAACACTAATTCGCCGGACGGAGGAGCGTCCAATGCAAGACACTATTCAGATGATGAAACCCCAAATGTACGTCACAGAGTCACACGTCCTCCGAAGGAAGGATTGTTGAAGGAGTTCAAGTCGAGGGTTCAAGAGACTTTCTTCCATGATGCACCTCTTAAAGATTTCAAAAACCAAACCGCATCGAAGAAGTTGTTGCTTGGGATTCAGGCTGTTTTCCCGATCATTGGTTGGGCTAGAGAGTACAATCTCAAAAAACTTAGAGGAGATGTCATTTCTGGTCTCACCATTGCTAGTCTTTGTATCCCTCAGGTACATACTATTCAATACTTTGTTATTTTCAATTCTGAAGGCTACTCTCCGATTCGGTTTACATCCAAAAATCATTCGGAAATCTTTGAAAGGTTTCCGAGAGAAATTAGTCGGAAACTTTCTGACACAATTCGGTCAGTGCACTTCTGTATTTTAGAGGTTACTCACAGTCCAAAAATCTTCAACAGGTTTCTGATTGTTGGAAATCTTCAGAAGGTTTCTCATTGTCGGAAATCTTCTGAGGAGTTGTGACAGATATCCGTGGGAATGACTGTCCCCATGCACTTTTTTTTTTTGGTTGCATTTTCTTCCTTTAATATTATCCAAATTATATATCTAAATTTTCATGGATGATAGGATATTGGCTACGCAAAGCTCGCGAATTTGAATCCAAAATACGGACTTTGTAAGTCAAATTTCGTTTTCTTTTATATAATAATTTTGGTAGATCATCTCTATCTTCTTATGGTATATGCTAAAAAGGATAATTTATGGTTTTGTGTATAGACTCAAGTTTCGTTCCACCACTTGTGTATGCGGGCATGGGAAGTTCTAGAGACATTGCAATAGGACCAGTTGCTGTTGTGTCTCTTCTTCTCGGAACTATGTGTCAGGCCGTGATCGATCCAGTTAAAGAGCCGGCTGACTATCTTCGCCTTGCATTCACCGCCACTTTCTTTGCTGGAATATTCGAAGCCGGACTCGGTTTTCTGCGGTTGGGATTCTTGATAGACTTTTTGTCACATGCCGCTGTCGTTGGATTCATGGGAGGAGCAGCCATAACGATCGCTCTTCAACAGCTTAAGGGCTTACTTGGCATCAAGAAGTTCACCAAGAAAACTGATATTGTTTCGGTTATGCATTCTGTATTTAGCGCGGCTCGGCATGGGGTAATCTTAATTACTCTACATTCTCTTTACCAAAGCATATTCGGTTCACACAAAAAAAAATCCGTCAGAAAAAGATATTTCAGACAGATATTTCAACTGATATCTTACGGAATGCTAATAGAATTTTTGATGAATTTCCTACAGATTTCAGTAGTAGATTTTCGACAATACTCCTGATGGTTTTTTATCATTTAATTTTCCCAAACATTTAGTTTTTTACTTTCCTTTTTTAGTAAATGAAAAAAAACTAAAAAGTTCCGGACATGAGCTCAAATAAAATTATGTTATATCTAACGAAAATAATTTCTGATTAGATTTCGTTTTTTATGATTATTTCAGTGGAATTGGCAGACTATAGTCATTGGCGTCAGTTTCTTGACCTTCCTTTTCGTCGCCAAATACATTGTAACCTAATTCATTTTCCTCTATAATATATATTTATATTCATCAATATTTATATCTTAATTTTAAATATGAAATTTGATTACTGCAGGGGAAGAGAAATAAGAAATTCTTTTGGGTTCCGGCAATTGCTCCTCTTATTTCCGTCGTTGTCTCCACTTTCTTTGTCTTCATAACTCGTGCTGACAAAGACGGAGTCCAAATTGTAAGCTCAAACATATATACACAATGTATTCATTGTATTTTTAATTATATTGATTAATAATATTTTATCAAATAAATTATGAAGGTGAAACATATAGATCAAGGAATCAATCCCATTTCTGTTCATAAAATTTTCTTCTCCGGAAAATATTTGACTGAAGGAATCCGAATTGGTGGTGTTGCTGGTATGGTCGCCTTAACGGTAAGTCACATTTGCATACAATATATACTTAACGAATCACTATAATTATTTTTGATGAATTAAAGTAATTTTTGTATTTTAATATGCTAAGTTAATTGTATTCGAATAATTACAAATTTTAGGAAGCTGTAGCCATTGCAAGAACATTTGCTGCAATGAAAGATTATCAAATCGATGGGAACAAAGAAATGATTGCTTTGGGAACTATGAATGTTGTTGGTTCACTTACTTCTTGTTACATAGCTACCGGTAAGCTTTGCAAATATATATCCTATGATTGATAAGATTTGATCCTTGACATAAAACCTAACCACTAGAAAACAACTCAATCTTGATTATGATTATAATAATAAATCGTTGTTTTGATTAAGTTTTGACCAACAAAAATTTCCAACCAACGATTTTTGAACCTTTCATATTGATCAATATTTAATCAAAACAACGATTTTTTGACCAATTTATGATTATAATCATGGTCAAAGTTGAGTTGTTTTCTATTAGTGTATATATTATCATCAAAAAGTGATAACAATACTTTGATAATATATCGATTCGTCAAAATATTTTGATTATTTAATGACAAGATATTTAATTCGTTAAGAATTGATAAACTTTTGGTCATAATTATGTAGACTAAAATTTTGATCAAAATTTTTTGGTCACAATATAACATGTTTTCTTGTAGTGTGAATAATCTATTATGCAGGATTACAGTTTTACTCTCTTTCAAACAGTAGACTTTTCAACCATTTTTGCTCGTGCTAGTGCCCCCACAAATAGTTACATGGAATCAAAATTGGATAAAGAAACTCCAGAAGTAAACATTTAACTAGTTGACATAATTTCCTTCTCCTCCAAAATTCCTCTTCAGATCATAAGATTTAAATATTTTTCGTTTGAACTAGATTAATATAATAAAATACATTAAAATCACGTTGGTTACTCATATTATATAGTAGACATATATGCATGTAACATGTTAAGATCTAATGTACATATATAGGTAGATTGTAGTTTGTTCTAAATTTTTTAATAAGATTTTTCTATATTTTTTAATTTCAACATATGTTTATTTTAAAAATATATCAGGTTCGTTTTCGCGATCTGCGGTTAATTACATGGCAGGATGTCATACTGCGGTTTCGAACATAGTAATGGCAATAGTGGTAGCCCTAACATTAGTGTTCATCACACCACTCTTCAAATACACACCAAATGCGATTCTTGCAGCCATCATTATATCTGCAGTCATTGGTCTTATCGACTTTGACGCAGCCATTCTCATTTGGAAGATTGATAAACTCGACTTTTTGGCTTGCATCGGAGCTTTCTTTGGAGTTGTCTTTATCTCTGTTGAAATTGGTCTCTTAATCTCCGTAAGATCGCTTGTTTAACCTATAAAGCTAATTATTACATTAACCTAGTTTGGTAATAAGCTTATTTGTGTCTTAAACTGTTTTAGGTTGTGATATCCTTTGCGAAGATATTGTTGCAAGTGACGAGACCAAGAACGGCTATTTTAGGAAAGCTTCCAAATACAAATATGTATAGGAACATTAATCAGTATCCAGAGGCCACAAAGATTCCTGGAATCTTGATCATTCGTGTTGACTCTGCCATTTATTTTTCTAACTCCAACTATGTCCGAGAAAGGTATATATAATTGTCGTACAACATTAATATATATATATATATATATATATATATATATATATAGAAGTCATGAAATAATGGGAAATAATTGAATAATTGGTCACAGGACATTAAGATGGGTGCGAGATGAAAATGAAAAAGCTAAAGCAGCAGGCATGGTTACAATCAAGTTTGTTATTCTTGAAATGTCACGTAAGTATATAATATTTTATAATTTTTAATTAACCCTAAAAATAAGAATTGTTATAATAGTTTCATATATTTCCAATTATACAGACTTATTTACTAATATTTATATGCATGTGTCACAGCGGTTACTGATATCGATACGAGTGGTATTCACTCCATTGAAGAACTTCACAGTAGCCTTCATAGACAACATATTCAGGTAACCATTCTTCTTTTGAGTTCAATGTAACCAGTTATCATTTTTTTTCATCAAACAAACAAAAAATGATTATAACAATAAAACCGATGGTTTGATTAACATGAAATTATACAGTTGATGCTAGCAAATCCGGGACCAGTGGTGATTGACAAACTTCATGAGTCACAGTTCACTGATGAGATTGGAGACGAAAATATCTTCCTTAGAGTTGGTGATGCAGTTGCGGCCTGTTCTCCTAAATTGGCTGACCATCAAGCTTAATATCATCTATTTATAAATATATATACACACATACGCATATATATATATATATGCATATGTGTACTATCTTTGTTGAAGACTATATGAAAATATTTGTTTGTTGTTTGATTCATACATTTGTGTATAATGGAACAAAAGGTCTAATGTTTTGGCTTTGTTTTGTCAGTCTTTCATCTGTTATTCTCTATTGAGATTTGTGTTTGATGAGATGATGAATAAATTGTATCCAACTGTTGATCAAATTTTTGTTTTTAAACTGAATTTTTCTCATGGTTTTATTCTTTGAAAGTTGTCACTAATCGATGTTTTGAAAAAAAAGTTTATTAAATGATACTGTTAGGAGTTCAAAAACTAGAAATAGATCGATCGAGATGAACTAATGCAAACTATAGGAAGAATGAAATTTGATTAGAATTTTTTTAACATATTTACAAATTATTGATAGTTTTCTAGAACTTTACTTTTGTCTATAAATTAATATAGAAAACGTTAATACATTTATGTTTGTTTAATTGAACAAACTAAGTTATATTCAAATTATATAAATGAATGTAAATTATAATCTTATTTCATGAGAGTCAATTATAATTTTTCATGAACACCTTTGTATTTTTACTCTCGTCAAACTTATATATATTTTTCTTTTAACCAATCAGTTTTATTTTCATACTCAATTTGTGTTGGCTATGGAAGCACATTCAACTTGATATTTAATTAGAGTTTAGATTTTTTATTTTTAAAAACTTGGGAATCGTTGAGACTCAACATTCCGTATGATTTTTATAATAATATCCACTTATATAAGAATTTTTCTTTCATTTTGTATTTAGATTTTTTTTAAAACAAGCCATATTCAATAATATTAAATTATACATTATGAACGAAGCGAAGTTCAGTTTAACATAACAGATATTCTCTGCATCAACCTCATCTTTTTTTTGGTCAAGAGCATTAACCTCATCTTACTTAATCATATTTTTGTATTAATATTACTATTGGCAGTTTTAAAATATTTAATATTCTTAGTTAATAATTTTTGTGACTAGCTGACAGATACCGACTGTTCATAAAGCCGCTTAGGAGGGAAAATACATCCATAATTATTTCATGGCATGAGATTAACATTAATAAGATAAGATCCAACGTCAATTAAAGCTATGACCAAGTTAACAAGAATATTGTAATACTATTATTATTAATTATATTAACTTTACGTGTTGAAAATACAGGCCGTGGACATTAAAAAGGTACAAAGTTTATCTTTTCTTTTTTTTTTTCTTCTATAAA
Source organism: Lepidium sativum (assembly GCA_023374145.1). Lineage (NCBI taxonomy): Eukaryota > Viridiplantae > Streptophyta > Magnoliopsida > Brassicales > Brassicaceae > Lepidium > Lepidium sativum. The sequence goes on along the minus strand of JAKUCM010002232.1, from coordinate 71,873 downwards.
ATCATTTACCAATTTGATTATCATAGTTGGTCTCCATAACCTTAGAAATATTCACACAAACAGAAACATAATATATATATATATTTATTAATAATTAGATAACTATAACTCAATCCATATCACATAGACATTATACGATTCACTGGAATTAAATTTCGATAGAAAAACTGTAGTATTAGAGTTAACAACATTATCAAATATACTTTAACATATATTAGGTTACTTTTTTTTGTCAACATTTAGCCACAAATGGCCGGCCCATTATCCAAGTTCTTGCAAATGCAAGCGGGAGGACTCGATCCCAGAATGTGCAAGTGCGCATGCCTCTTGTAAACTTACCATCTGCCACTAGACTAAATGCCACTTGCATATATTAGGTTACTTAGAATCAGTAAAATTAAACTACTTAATTAATGTTTAATTTTTCACTCTTTAAATTTTTTCCATTGTTCCTAAAGTAATTGCTCTTGTATTTTCTTTTCTAATGACTATTACTCTAGTATTGGTGAGCAACTTTTGTAATTTATTTAAACTCTCTCTTCTTCACAGAATTTAATTATATTTACTATGAATGTAAATTCTCAGTAGTTACACCATTATTATTGATAATGAGATCTTTCGAATCGATGAATCGATGATTTTTTCAAATTTGAAATACTATTGAGACCATTTAAAATATTATATAGATGTTATTGGATTTTATGATTTTTGTGATTGTATTCTGGTTATATTCTTTCTGATTTTCAAGCAATTATTGATTGGATCATGATTGATTAGGCATTTATTTGACGAATTAAATTGAAAATGATATTTATGATATTTAAATAATTAAATTGTGTTCAAAATTCCATTGGATCTTAAAAGTTAATTATCTTAAATTTCAAAATTAAATTTTAAGATCTAATTTTCGTAATTTAAGATTAAAATTTAATTTTGACTAAAATCTAGTTTCTGTAATTTAAGATTGAATAAATTTAAATTTAAGATATAATTTCTATAACTTAAGATATATTATTAACTATTCTAAATTAAGATTAATGATCGCACTACAAGAAAATTGGATATTTGCGATGATAAATTGTCTCGCGAAAATGTCGCAAAAGACTAAAAGAAACGGTCTTGCGACCTAGAAAAATGTCGCATTTTGCAAGTCGTAAACATGATTCCCTCGCAGAGACGTCGCAAGGTTTGCGATGTCTCGAAAATGTCGCAAAGCCCTTGCAAGCTACTCTGTCGCAAAAGACTAGCAAGTTTTGCGATGTGAACGCGATGCCGGGAAATGCGAGTCTTTGCGACATTTGCGAGAGCAACACCTGCTACATCTCTGCAAGGCAGTTCTTGCGAGGAGATTGCAAGGCCGTGATTTGCGACTTGTCTGTGAGGGCCGTCTTTGCGACTTTTATAAAGGTGATGTTTTGCGACTTTGCTGCGAGGGAAGTCTTTGCGACTCCCTTGCGACGGTATATTAATTAATAAAAATAAAAATAAAACTGAAATTTAAAAATACTAAAATTATAAAATAATATAAATTTGATTATTTTAAAAAAATTTACAAATTGTTTTTAAAAAATCAAAAATCGTCGGAACGGTCTAAATTCCCCGAGCCGGAGCCGGTGTCTTCGTCTTCAGCATTGATCTCCGCAAACACATCAGCTAGCCCTGAATCCTTCTTAGCCAGTATAGACCACGAACGGTCATAGGTCGTGATTTTCTTCTTAGCTTTGGCAAGCTCGGTGTTAGTCCGATCTAACTCTTGGGCCTACCGATCGACAATCTCTCGAAGGTCAGTAGTTGCTGCTGAGGATACACTGCTCAATCCTCGAGCCGAGAGAACCTGTTCCAAATAATCTCCCTTTTTTACGGGGAGCGATCTAATAAAAGAAATATAATCGAAAGTTAGAATAATTTATCTAAAGTAAAAGCTAAAGGAAGAATTTAAAATTATTTTATCTCTGAATAGAGTTGGTTCTTCTACGTCTTAGATATTCTCCCGGATGCAGAGCTCTCATCAACGCATTCTTGAGTCAATTCCCGCATCCTTGCAGTGACGTCGTTGTAGAGCTTCTCGAATTTTTTATCCCCAAAAACCCCGGCTTTGTTCCGTTTGGTGATGTATATAGTGCTAAGGATATCAGGGTGGGTATCCCCTGATTCCTCTTGCTGAATAAGATTAAAATATATTATGATATATTTAAAAATATTTATAAATTTTAATTAAAATATTTACCAGTTTGCGGGTTCAGGCTTTGAACAAAGTTCGGCCCGAGCAATGCTTGTGGGGACCGCTCCCATCAGGGACAGAAAACCGAGCTGCCTGACTTCTTGCGCTTTTCTTCTGCGACTTCGGATCCTCCCAGTACTGAATTAGGCCTTCCTAGACCGAATCCTTGAACCATTGCGGCATTGCCTCATTGCCTTTCTTCTTCCACTTACTCTTCCAACGACATACCTGATCGTTCATCCGTCTATGCAAGACTGCATCAAACTCTTTGCGGACTAGGCCTATAATGGAAACCTCCCAGTGAAAACTTTGCTCCAAAAAAAGATTAAAAAATTGTAGTTAATTATATGTAATAAATATTGTAATTAAATAAAAGTAACGAAGGAAAATTTATTACGGCAAATGTGCTGAACCATCTATCGATGATGTGGATGGGTGTCTGGCTAAAATTAGCATGCGGCTCATGGAAATCTCGTTCAAAGATCTCCCAAACAGTCGTTGGCAAAATCCCGTCGTCATCAAACCTACATAAAATAAATAAATTAAATTTAAATTCACTAATAATAAAAGTATGAATTAATTAAATTAAAATTGAAAGGTAATACCACAAAGTTCCCGACAGACAATTCAGATGAAGATTAGGGAGATACTTGTGGACGAGATCAAAAAGTATGTCCTCGATAGTCATCCCTGTAGTAACATCTGGTGTCAGACACTGAAACACACCGGGAGGTGCATGAGCAGTATTAGCGACTAGAGAAAACCCTAGCTGAGAGGTGAAACTAGTACCAGTCATCGAGGGAACAAATCTCAAACCCGATCCAGGAGTGACCAAGGGAAGCTCACCGACATCAGATAAATAACGAGTATAGAGATTATGAGATCTAGACATCTTAAACAAATAAAAATGAGATTACTAATACAGAGTACTAAATTAGTCTAATAAAATTGAAAACTGTTTAATAAATCCAGAAAATCACAGTATTAAAATTAAAAAGAAGTTTGAAAATCCAAAAATAGTATAATAAATAATAAATTTTCTAAGTATATCCAGAAATAGATATGAAAAACCAAGAATCACTTTATAAAATTAAAAGTTTTAAAATCCACAAAAAAGTGTAATAAATACAAATTTTTTTTATTGTAAATCAGAAATAACGTTTTCTAAAATCAAAAATTACTTAAAAAATTAAACCTAGAAATAAGTTCACAAAACCCCAAAATCATGTTATAAAATTAAAAAAAGATTTCAAAATTCATAATAACATTTAATAAATCCGTAATTCTAAAATCCGACTTCTAATATCCTAGATCTAAAATTTCAATCCTAGATTTAAAATTCCAATCCTAAACTCTAACACATACAATCCAAAATCTACCTTGTAAACAGAAAAGAGAAGAAGAATCACATACCTTGAGAGGAGGAGGATGTCACTGGAGCCCTTGGGAGGGGGAAGTGGAGGCGGAGCCGTTGGGAGGACGAAATGGTGCTTCGAAGAGAGAAAAGGGGAGGAGAAAGCTTACCTTGGAGGCCGACAGCGCCAAAAATTGAGTCGGCGGGACACAGGAAGCCGGTGAAGAATGTCACCGGCGTGGAATGAGAGAGAGAAAGAACTCGCAGAGAAATCGCGAAGAAAAGAAGAAAAAGAAAAGGAAAACGGCGGATTAATAAAAATTATAGGGCCATCGTAAGGTTCTCGCAGAAACGTGACGACGGTGTGATGCCTTTAGGGTTTTTAAACTTTCAAGGCCCTTGCTACATCTTGACTGAAGACGTCGCAAGGGCGTAGCAAGACCTTTCTTTTTTAAAAAACGGACCTGAGAAAACACTAAGCTAAAGGAGAAAAATTGGCTTTTCTAGGCCATTCTGACGTATGTGGTCCATATGTTGCAAAAGACTCGCAGGTTTATAAGACCCTTGCGACATCTGAACCACATACATCGCAATGGCCTAGCAAAGGCCAATTTTTTTTTAAAAAAGGTTCGAAGATCCTTTTTTTTAATCGGACTGACTAACCCGAAAGTTCTGATACCTATTACCGTAATCTTTTTCGGTTTGTGTTAGGGGCTATTTTTTTCCTAAAAAAAAGATTCACGATGTCCCTACCTCGTCGTAGGTTATATATCGCAAGAAAGCATTAAAAACTTGCGACATTTGTTCCAGACGAGGTAGGGGCCTCGCAAATCTTTGTTCTTAAAAAAAAGACTTGACCATTGTTTGTTCCCTCAGTAATTTCTCTCTCTAACTCAATTTTGTGAAAATAAATTCACATGGAGGACTACTTATAGGGAAAAATGAGACCTTGCTATGGAATTGTGATGTTATATAAGCCGCATTGCAATGGTGTAGCAAGAGTCTGTGTCGCAAAAACGTCGCAGGGTTGTGACAACCTTGCGACATCTGCTTAAAGACGTTGCAGGGCTCTCGTATCTGTTTTAAAAAAAAATTAAAAACCAGATTTTCGGTGTTACAAATACAATAACATACTAACATTAATGAAATGTTTTCTCAAACATTTTAATTAATTATTCTCTTATTCTTCATCGGTATCTTCTTCTTCTTCTGTGTCTTCATCGGTCTCGTTGAACACTTCAGAATCATCATGATCTTCGGTTGCATCATTAGGAACAATGTCTTCTACTTCTAGGTGCGCATGTATGATTTGTTCTGTGGACTCAACAACTATTGTTCCTTCTGTATGGATGATGCATGGACAGAAACCGACGATGAAAATCGAACCAACAGGATTTCTTACCATGCTTTAATTAAAATACATCTGACCAACCCATACAATATGGACAAGATAACCTCTCATGTGTCGTCCATCCTGATAACATTCCATATGCCGGGAAGTCACTTATTGTCCACAATAAAAATACGTGCATGTTGAAATTCTGCTTCTACGAGTAATCGAATATGAAAATACCGCTATATTATAACTGTTTAAGCTCGTGAATCAGAGGTTGCAGAAACACATCGAGGGAACGCTTCATATGACTAGGATCTGACACTAGAATAGTCATCAACAAAAATTCGCTTTGCATGCACATACCCACTGGAAGATTATATGGTGTCAATATGACATGCCATAGAAAATATTGACTACGAGATAAACCAAATAGGCTAAATCTATCAGTGCATAAGCCTAGATATACATTCCTAGAATCTTTAGCGAAGTCAGAATGTACCGTTTGGAAAGGTTTCCAAGCCTTTGCATCTGACGGATGTGTAACCTCCCCATCATTTACTTTATGTTCAACATGCCATCTCATTGCAGATAAAGTCCTCTCCGATTGATATAATCGTTTCAATCTATAAGTGATTGGAAGGTACCACATACGTTTGTATGAGATATGCGTCCTTCCCTTTGTTGCACGGTATCTTGGCATTTCAAAAAAACGACAATCCTGTAACTTATCATCATCTTTCCAGAAAATCATGCAATTTTCAGTACAAACATCAATTATTTCAGATGGTAATCCTAGACCCGCAACCACCTTCTGCATTTCATAATAAATCTCAGCAGAATTATTATCTTTCGGCAAATACTCTTTAAGCACATCAGCAAATTGATTCATACTTCTCTCACTTATGTTTCCTTTACTTTTAATAGACATCAACCTAGATTCTAATGACAGTTTAGATAGACCATCTATACATCCCTCATAGATGGGTTGATTTGCAGCATCTAGCATATAATAAAATTGTATTGCTTTCGCGAAAGGTTCTTCACTAATATTTTCAACAACACCGGGAAAACTACCATGATATGCATCTGTAACCATATCATGAGACATATTTCCTTGTAGATGAGCATAATTTTCAAACATACTACCATCATAGTTGTTATTAGCATATTCATGACTAGCTTGATCATTACCACGAGCACCCGTATTACCACTTCCAGCACCCAAACTATACCTCTCCCCATGAGAAAACCAGACATAATAGTTTGGAGTAAATTCTCTATAGTAAATGTGTCTTTTTACCATATCGATATTCAAATATTTCTTGTTCCCACAACTTATACATGGACAAAATATTTTACTGTCATTTGGAGTATGTGGGTTATTTGCCGCCTGATTTATAAATGCCCGCAGCCCATCTCAGAACTCCTTTGTCACTTCTCCGGTATCCAAATCCCTTCGATTATACATCCATCGTCGTAAAGTGAACACTTCATGTTCCGACGTCTTTTATTTTATCAAGATTTATAATTTATTGGACTTTTTTTGGCAAACAAAATTTTCTTTCACTAATTTCTCTCTCTTATTACTTCTGGTTTGGTGTCAAAATACATTCCCATGTGGGGGTATTTATAGGGGAAAATGGAAATTATGCTACGGAATTGCGATGTCGCAAATGTCATACGCAAAACCAACGCAAAGATGTCGCAAACATGCAATAGAAATATTGTCTCGCAAGAACGTCGCAGGTTTGCGATGCTTTTGCGACATATTTAGCGGCGTGGCAAGAATGTCGCAAAAGAATCACAATAGCATCGCAAACTTGCGACATTTTATCGTCATCACATTTTTGTTACGATCTTGCGATGCGGGTTTTGGCATCGCAAGAACATAGCAATGGCAAAACAATTTTGCGACACCATTTTGGCATCGCAATTTTTCATCGCAAAAAGCCTATTTTCTTGTAGTGTCGAAAATATTTTATATTGTGACAAGGAAAATAGAAATATTAACATTTCAGAACTTTTGGTCAATCCCCATCTTATAATTTTTGATTATTTCCGAGTAAATACGTATTCTAATTGCCATATATAATTTTATTCATTGTTATTTCAAAATAAATAAGGAACGTACAATAATTTTTTCGATGGCCATTTTCAAAATTATACACAAACTTTTTCTTATAAGTACATACACTATCTTTGTTTGCACTACAATTCTCCTATTTGCAGTTATCATTCATCCTTCATAGCTTTTCTTTTCTTATTCAATGAATCATTCAAAATATTTTTGTATTTTATTTTCATATCTTATATGCTGTTTTAGTCTCTTTTTATATTCCAGTGATATTTTAAATGTAAATACTATTAATTTTATAATTTTACTTATTATATATTGTTGTTTGATCTATTAATAATATTAATTTTATTCCTGTTCATATAATAATACAAAATAATGAAAAATTTCAGATTATCTAAATATGTTTATCCAAGAACTGTTTCTACTAATTCAAGAAGATTAAGGCCAAGTAAATTTTTGTATACGATTATGTTTATGTAAGGTTTCAATGCTAGATCATGTCTTATTAACGAAACGTGACTTCAAATCATAAAAATACCCAAAAATTTATTGAAAATTGGATTCCTTTTTGAGAGAAAATTAGTAATATTGTATTACTCACAAATCAAATGAACTCTTCAATTATTTGTATGTTTATCGTGATGAATCGAGAAATCTTACAATATAATTGCTTTATGTCGAAATTTTATTTTCTTTGAATATATAAATTAATAGTCTTATATTTTTCATAATTCCATGAAAAAGTTTAGTTTGTTTGAAAGTTTTGGTGTATTGCTAAGTATAATTTTAAGAATTTGAATTATTTATTTACCATCCTTAAATTGAATCATGTCAGAAATGTTAAAATTATAAATTAATCCACCGTAATCAAATTTTTCTTTAATTAATTTATTTCACATTTAACATATTCTGTAAATATTCAATTAAAATTTGCAAATAAATATATATATTACTTAAATATAAATACAGATTTTGGGACGGATCATATTAATTGGTTTAATATACAAAAATAGACATAAAGTATCATATTTATTTATATATAAATTTAGATGTTATTTAAATCATCTTAGTTGGTGTGATATACAAAAATTGACATAAAAATTGACATAAGACATGAAATATACACGATTTAACTCATAAAACATAGTATATTAGTTGTTGAATTATTATCGACAAAAGCAAATAATACATTTTTGATTGCGATGTCATACCTCTAGTTTTTTAATCAATCAAATTGACATAAACCTAATATTATATGTTAGCTATCTTCTATGTAAAATACATAAGCATAGACATTGTGATCATAATTTCATACTTAACTAAACTTAAATTATTTATAATGTATTTCAACGATATTTCCGCTTCCAAATCATTGAACCAACAAAATTGAAGCAACATAATGTCCTATATTTTATCAATTTAACTTATAGAACATATTGTATTAGTTGGTGAATTATTTTCGACAAAAGAAAAACTATATTTGGGATTGCGATGTCACAACTCTATCTTTTTAACCAAGAAATATTGACATAAACCTAATGTTCTATGTTGGCTATCTTCTATATAATAAAATGATGACAATTTAGATAAATATTCGTATGATCATGTGATATGTTTCGGAGAATGCCATTAGAAAGTAGGTAATTTTGAGATCTTAATGCCCAAAATTAAACATTAAATACGAAGATTTCGATTTATTCTGTTATATGAGAAACATTTAATTGGGAAATATATATATATATATATATATATATATTTTTTTTTTTTTGACAACGGCAAAATAAGCAACAAAACATAAAAATCAGAGCAAAATCACCGATCAAAGAGGAAATTTCTTGCCCGTCGGGCCAGAGAATCCGCTTTATGATTAAGTGACCTCGGAATGACTGACATAGAAAAAACCAAGAAACATGATCGTAAACTCACGAACTTCTCTTGGTATGGAATGAAAGCGGGCCAATCTTCCGGTTGCTCCAGGATCCTCACCACCGTCTCACAGTCTGTCGAGAGCTCCACCTCAAACACATGACGGGTTATCAACGCCTCCATCGCCCATAAAACTGCTTCCACCTCCGCATGTGTAGCAGACAGACATCTTGAAACGCCTTTGGATCCTCCTTGTTCTCCACCCACTGAATCTGGGAAGCAAAACCAACCTAAACCCTAAACCAGAGTAGCGGTCGGTAATCTTCCAGGACGCGTCTACAAAGCATTTAAATCCTGTAAACTGCATATTAGCTGTGGTAGGGAAAACTAAACATGATTTTCTGACATTGTACCATCTCAATGGAGGGTCAGAACCAAATGACACCCCTGAAAGTGCCGCTGTCCATTCTGCATAATCAGCATTAGCAAAGTTCAAAACCCTTTGAGGGTCTATAATTGTTCCCGAAAAACAGAAGGTATTCCTCGCTTTCCAGATTTGCCATAATATCCATGGAAATACCTGACTTTCAACATTTGTCGATATCATCCTAAACATGTAATCCAGGTTGGCCCAGACCGACTCTCCTGGAAATAAACTCGGAGGTGACGGTATACGAGATAAAGCCCATACCTGAAGAGCCGGTGGACAGAGGAACAGAGCATGATTAATGGACTCTTGTGCCTCATCGCATCGTGTACTCCTAGGATCAGAGATGATTCTTCTCTGTACTATGTTCTTACTGACTGCCAAACAACCTGACACAATTTGCCAGAGAAAGTGCTTTATCTTGTTTGGGCATGTCAACTTCCAGATATTAGTATATAGGGCCTCGAAACCCGGACCCAGTTGACCTGGCTCCCTATCAAGCATACTTTCGGTTAATCGGTATCCTGACTTTACCGAATATCGTCCCGTAGTTGTATAATGCCAACCCCAGTAAACTTGGCGATCCTTTAAAGGGATAGGAATGCCCAGAATTAAGTGTGCATCTTGTAGATCAAAATATTGTCGGACTAAAATCTCCTTCCATTATCCCCTAGGCTTGTCGATAAACTGATCTAACGTCAAATCTGGGTACAAGCTTCCATTTGACCATCTCGCCGGTCGCGGAATAATATCTGGGATCCAGTGATCTTGCCACACCTTAATCGTTTTCCCATTTCCAATTCTCTTTATACCTCCAATTTTTACTAAGCTTCTCGCAGAGTACAAGCTACGCCACCCGTATGATGGGAGGCTCTTCATATTTGCATCTAGCAGACATTGATCTTTATAGTAACGCCCTTTGAACACCTTTGCCAAGAGAGACTCCGGATGATCTAAGAGTCGCCAGAGCTGTTTGGCCAGCATTGCGGTATTAAAATCCTCTAATCTGTGAAACCCCAAACCCCCTGCTGATTTAGGTTTGCATAATACATCCCATTTGCGCCAATGTATACCACCAGATTCACTCGTCCCCGACCACCAAAAGTCAGCAATCGCCAAGATTAAGTTCTGAATGACTCCCTGTGGCAGCCTATAGCAAGACATAACATATGTTGGCAAAGCTGTTAAAACAGACTTGATTAACACCTCTTTCCCAGCCTTAGATAGGAATCTAGTCGACCAATTACTGATGCGTTCCTTCAACTTCTCCTTAACAAAAGAAAACACTTTTGTTTTTGCACCACTTATATTTTCTGGAAGTCCTAAATATGTTCCCATACCTCCTAGTTTTTTGACACCTAAAATTCGTTGTATCTCCACTTGTACAGGTTGCATAACCGTGTGACCAAATTGTATAGAGGATTTCTCAAAATTGATCTGTTGACCCGAAATCGATTCATACTCTTTTAAAATCTCCAGGATTTGTTTGGCTTCTTCTACATTTGCCTTACAAAAAAACAAGCTATCATCAGCAAACAGAAGATGTGAAATAGGCGGACTTGCCCGAGATATGGAAAGACCTGTGAATAACCTACGTGATTCAGCGACCTTTAACCGACATATGAGCCATTCGTTGGACGGGCTAATTTTGGAATAAGACAAATGTTCGTCTTATTCAAACTCTTCTCAAAGCACCCTTGATTTAAGAAGTTATTAACCAAAGATACTAAATCCTCCTTAACCGTCTTCCAGGAATGTTGGAAAAACAATGCAGTCATACCATCCGGGCCCGGTGTTTTCCCCGGGTCCATCATGAATAATGCGGAGCGGACTTCTTCCTTAGTTGCCACACGCATCAGCCATTGATTATCCAATTCCGTTATCCGGGGTTGAATAATATCGCAATTTATTCTTGTTTGTTCACCACTAGTAAACAGGTCCCGAAAATACCTCGACGCTTCCTCAAAAAGATCCTCCTCTCTAGTAATCCAATTTCCTTGCAGAGTTAAGAGGCCTACAGTTTTATTTTTTGCTCTACGTTGCTGTGTCTGAGCATGAAAAAACTTTGTATTTTCATCACCCTCCATTAACCATTTGTTTCGACTTTTTTGTTTCCAAAAAGTCTCTTCTTCCAAATAGGCTTGTTTCAACTCTATTGTTGTCTGAACAATTGCATCGCGGTTCTCAATCGAGGAATTCTTGCAATCTTCCAGATTCTGTTTAAGTTCTTCTAGTTTCTTGCGTCCCGTGGACACTTGCTTGCTTCTCCAATGGGAAATTTCCCGTCGACAGCATATGACTTTCTTGGCAAAAGACAATCTGCGGTCAGCTGAAAATCCCTGCCAACTTTTTTCCACCACATTATTAAACCCCTCCTTGCCAATCCACCTCTTATCAAACATAGATTGCGGTTTAGCTCTCAAAATTTGGCCCCTGAAACGCCCAATGATAGGCCGATGATCCGATCCGATCATCTCCAAGTATTCCACCTCAGATATAGGAAATAATCCGTGCCAGTCTCCATTTCCGAATGCTTTGTCTAGCATGCACCTCACAACACCTGTATGGCGTACTCCCCGCCATGACCAACTATTCCCAATTTTAGGGAAATCAACCAGGCCACAATCTCGAATCATCTGATTAAATGTCATAAAAGAGAGGGCACTCCGCAAAACTCCTCCTTGCTTTTCGTGGTTGCCTGTCAATTCGTTAAAATCTCCAATAATCAACCATGGTGCTGATTTGTTAATTCCCATTCGAGTCAACCTTTCCCAAACATAATCACGATATCTTCGTTCAGGCTCTCCATAAAAAAAGGTTACAAATATTTTATGGCCTTCAACCTCAATTGTAATATCAATAATATTTTTATTCTTGTAATTTATATTTACTACAAAAAGATCAGAAAAAAATAAGGCCAGGCCCCCACTACTTCCAATAGGTTCAACAGTGGTTATAAATTTATAACCTAGATGAAATTGTATCTTTTCCAACATCTCAAAATTATTCTTAGTTTCTGACAAAAATAGGAAATCAGGTCTATGTTTTGTCCAAATATCTCTAAGATAACTAATAGATATTTTACTTCCAATTCCCTGGCAATTCCAACACAATGTCTTAATATTCATACTATTAATAAAGGTGGAGTATTATGGCACTCCAAAAATTTGTGTGTCGTTTCTTGACTCCTCTCTGACCTAAGATGATTTATTCTAATTGAAATCTTATATTTCTTCCCAGTTATTAGGATCCATACATTCCAGGCCCATCTTAATGTCTCTAATAATCCAGTATTTGCATACCCACTTATGGCCCATCTACTCATTGGTAAAAGTATTCTAAAGATCCATTGAAAGACCTGCGATCCGATCAAACTCTTCATGGCATATATATTTTCCCAACTAGTTAAAATCCTGTCATATATTAAGAATAGAAACCTAATGTTTATTAATTGGAAATGAATATCAAAACATAGAAATCCATCATGCCTAAAAACTTGTTTTAGACCATTATTTAGTACAAAATCATAATAAAATAAAAACCTAATAATCATTAAAACTAGATTTTTTTTAGAGCCTTTTCCTACTCTTTAATCTTCAACTCTTTAAGTTTGGCTCTGGGTGTTTTTCTTGGTGACAGTGTTCCCATTAGCAGAAGTTTCTTTGTACTCACCCCCCGCATTGGAGTGAATGCTTTGACCATATTCTTTCCAGCTTCAGCCACAGCTTGAGGCAGAGGGACAGCACCGTCGTTCTGCATCTGAGCCACGAAAGCCGAATGAATGCATTCCTCTTCCTCCGTGGACAAGTTCTGTATAGTCTCTACATCCACAGTATCGGCCATGTTGACAGCTGATTGCTCTTGCAGCTCCAATTCTGCAGATTCCAGAGTCTCCTCTATCTGCTCCCCACTAATCCACTGCATATTATCCATCTCATTCTCTGTCCCAGACTTCTCTAAATCGAGATTCGCTACTGCATTTTTGTCTGCGGCCTCGTTGACCTCATTTACAGCTACAATCTCAGCATTCTCATCCAAATTTCCTTGGAACAAAGGTCTTCTAACCTTATCTCCAGAGAGGCCCATCTTTTCCTTTTCTAATCCCTGGAAAAAAACTATGATTAATATCAGATTAGCTACAATTTCATAAATTTGTATATGAACTTGTCGCCATACCTTTTCAGTGTTTCCAGCAGCCAAAGTCTGATCAGTAACAGACTCTCGACTTCTTTTATTTCCTGTGGCTGCATCCCTAGCGGCAATTGCCTTCGATACTAACCCAGATTTTCTTTTATTTTCCAGTTTAGCTTTGTAGCACACACTAGAATCGTGTGTCATTCTATAACAAAGAGAGCAAAACCCAACTAGTCTCTTATATTCAAACATCACTTTAGACTCTCTACCCTCCTCAAACTCTAAAATCGAGGAGAACACTAATGGTTTAGAACATGATACCTCAATTAGCACTTGACCCTTTTGGACATCAATATGAATTACTGAGCCTAAAGAGCCCGCTACTAGCTTATAAACCTCCTCCACTCTATACTCAAAAGGTATACCCGTAATCCTAATCCACAGCTGAATTAAGTTTGGATAGTCCGCGTCTGCCATCGCTTTCCACGGGGCATACGCGACCATCCAATTATCAAAGTTTACAGATCCGTATTCTAGAACACTAAGTAAATCAGATTCATTGTGGAATTCGAATTGGGAAATATATCTTAGGAAAAGATTTAAATTAATTTTGGAAATTTATTCTTAAATATTTAATAATTGTGGCTAAAATAATAATAATAATAGTAATAATCTTTCCTTACAAAAATTACTTTTTAATTAACGTACTATGTATATTAATATACTTAATTTGGATTCTAAATATGTACAACTATATTTATTTGAGAAATGTGTTTAGAAAAATATTTAAATGTTTTTCCTTCTTTATAGAAAATTAATATACTTACTTTAGATTCTAAAAATACATGTTATTTAGTTCAAATTTTCCTTTTTTTTAGTTTTAACGTATATACTCTATGGTAAAGAATATGCATTATCTTCATAGTTTCGATTTTACATGTATATATAATATTTTCACTTTATCTTTATAATTTCGATTTAAATATTATTTTGATAGTATATTATATTTTCATTTACCGTACAATAAAAAATAAGTTTTTGAGCTTATAATATTTGATCCAATGGTTAATTTCCATTGCTGACCATCAAGCTTAATATCATCTATTCATAAATATGTACACACATACATATATATACATATATGTATATGTGTAGTATCTTTGTCGAAGATTATATGAAAATATTTGTTTGTTGTTTAATTCATACATTTTGGGTTTGTTTTTGTCAGTCTTTCATTTGATATTTTCTATCGTGATTTGTGTTTGATATGAGAGGATAAATATATTGTAATCCAAATCTTGTACAGATTTGTGTTTTTAAACTGAATTTTTCTCATAATTTTATTCTATAAAAGTTGTCATTAATTGATGTTTTGAAGAAAAAAGTTTATTAACTGATACTGTTAGGAGATCGAAAACTAAAAATAGATCGATTGAGATGAATTAATGAAATTATAGGAAGAACAAATTTTGATTAGAATGTTTTTTAACATATTTACAAATTATTGATAGTTTTTTAGAACTTTACTTTTGTCTATAAATTAATATAGAAAACGTTATTACATTTATGTTTGTTTTAATTGAACAAACTAAGTTCTATTCAAATTATATAAATGAATTTAAATTATAATCTTATTTCGTGAGAGTCAATTATATTTTTTCATGAACACCTTTGTATTTTTACTGTCATCAAACTTATATATATTTTTCTTTTAACCAGTCAGTTTTATTTTCATCCTCAGTTTGTGTTGGCTATGGAAGCATATTCAACTTGTTATTTAAATAGAGTTTAGATTTTTTTTTTTTTTAACTTGGGAATCGTTGAGACTGAATATTCTGTATAATTTTTATAATAATATATCCACTTATATAAGTACTTTTCTTACATTTCGTATTTAGATTTTCTTTTTCAAACAGGCCATATTCAATAATATTAAATTACATTATGAATCAAGAGAAGTTCAGTTTAACATATCAGATATTCTCTGCATCAACTTCATCTTTTTTTAGTCAAGAGCATCAACCTCATCTAACTTAATCATATTTTTGTATTAATATTACTAATTGGCAGTTTTAAAATATTTAATCATCTTAGTTAATAATTTTTGTGACTAGCTGACAGATACAAACTGTTAATAAAGCCGCTTAGGAGGGAAAATACATCCATAATTATTTCATGGCATAAGATTAACATCGATAAGATAAGTAACCACGTCAACCAAAGCTATGACCTAGTTAACAATAATATTGTAATACTATTACTATTAATTAAAATTAACTATGTATGTATGAAAATACAGGCCGTGGACATTAGAAAGGTACAAAGATTTTTTTTTCTTTAAAATCATTTACCAATTTGATTATCATAGTTGGTCTCCATAACCTTAGAAACCTTCACATAAACAGAAAAATAATAATATTATATATATAATTATTTTATCAATAATTAAATACACAAAACTCAATTTATATCACATTAAAACTATATGATTCACTAGATTCAAAGTTCAATAACAAGACTGTAGCATTAGAGTTAACCACTTCGTCAAATGTACTTCAACATAGATTAGTTTACTTAGATTCAGTAAAGTTAAACTACTTAATTAATGTATAATTTTTCATTCTGTAAGTTTTTTAATTGTTACTAAAGTAACTACTCTTGTATTTTCTTTTTTAATGATTATTACTTTTATATATTTATTTTTGATAAAGGGGTTTTCTATAAATAAATTAGAATTTACAAAGATAAAAAAATGAAAAGACATTGCAAATACAGTTTAAGAGAGAAAAAAAAACCAAGAAGCCAAACAGACAAAGAACAAGGGAAAGATATTAGTGAACTTTCCAACATCAGCTGAGATCATATCCAAGTGAGTAACCAAAGTTCCAGAGAGAAGTGAACTTGTTTTTAACCATTCTTAAGATATGCTTATAAACCTGGGAATGTAGAAGAATGGTGCGATTGTGCAGTCTTCTATTCCTCTCTTTCCAAATCTCATATATGCATGCTTGCCAGCCTATTAGAAGTGCAGCAGATTGAGCCTTTGAGTTGTCTGCTAAATTAAGTCAAGGAAAAACACTATCCCAACTATAAGGAGTATGAAAATGCAGCTTAGGTAGCATAGTGGACCAAATTGTTTGGGAAAATTCACAATCAAAGAACAAATGATTCTGCGATTCGTTCACCAAACCACGAAGTATACAAACATGTTCTACACCAAGTTCCCATGAAAATAAACGGTCAAAGGTAGGATTCCTGTTGAGCACAAAAAGCCAAGTGGTTGTTTTGGAATTTCCATTGTTTGCCAGACAAGTTTCGCCCAAAGAACTTCTTCCCTTGAATTCATGATTGAGTTCCATACATCCTTCGAGATGAAGAGGGAGTAGCTTTGTCTTTGGACCACCACAAGAAATAGTCATGTGAAGTCCACCACGTTAAGATGGAAATGTAAGCAAGTAGCTGTAAATGAGAGGAAGATCTGGCAGCTGGTAAGTGTCATCCAGTTGCAGAGAAAACATCACTTACTAAAGAATTCAGTGGCAGTCCAAGAGAAATTGGTCCTTGAGGCCCTAAGATTTCAATCAAGTGTCCAAATGGTATCCATGGATCCCACCAAAATAGGTGCTTTCACCATTCCCCAGCTTGACCCGGATGCGTGGAAGAGCCAAGGGACAGAGCTTAAGAAATCTTCAGAATTTCCAAAAAAAATCTTGGGTTGTTTATATTTACGAACCAAAAACACGAGGAGTGGAGATAACGATCTCTAATCCAAGCCACCCAAATTGATCTAGCTCTGAAGATCATCCATATGAGCTTTAATCCACAAGTGTCCGACCAACTTCTTAAGTCCTTTATATAAATTAAATTTTCTGATTTCTATTTATGAAATCTATCCCAAGTTTCAATCTAAATTTGTGTTAATTTAACAAATAAGCAAACGCCTTCTTAAAGAAGAAAAAAGACTAACGTTGATCCATTTCCCTTAAACAATATGGATTAAATCTTCTAATGATTTTCTCCTCCCTTCAATCCTTTCCTTCTTTATGATTCCTTTGATAGACAAGGAATATGTGGTGTTGTCTTTTATATAACTTGATATTTTCCTTGTTGGTAACCGTATTTCTCATACACGATTGCTATCAAAAGCACTTAATCAACAATAAAGGGACACTTCCTTTTATAAGAAAAAAATCACAAGTCACGTCCTTTCTTTTTTAGTAACCACCTTTTCACACACACATATATATATAGTTTAAAATATTATAATTATTTGTTACCATACACACACGTAAATATTATATATGTATATATAATGTATAAGAAATTATACAATGTAATTAATTAGGCAAGGGAGGAGGGTTATCAATACACTCGTTTCTAATACGTTAATCGAAACCGATCCATCACGGTATCTTTTATATTAGAATCCACAAACTTTAATGTGAACTTGAACTTTATAATTAAACCGAAAAACATATCGGCAACACATTACAGAAAATATTCTTACATTCTCCCACTTTCCCGTTATGTTGATTTAATAGTTTAATATCTAATGTGCACTTTATATCAAGTTCATTAGATTCTTTAATTATTGTAACAAAATCAGAACTGATCGAATCATGGCGGTTGCTCATCATTGAACGACAAGTTCCCTTCCATGCATCACACACCAATTCTAACTTTATTATTTTCTTTCTTTAATATTGAGAAAGTCCTTAATTCTCAAATAGACATATTATCTTTAAACCAAAATGTATACATTTACTATAATGATAACATGATCCATAATATAGAAATAAGTGAATTCAAAATCTTACAAATACAATGAGCATAACACAACTAGAATAGCAAAGTCTTATATATAATACCCATACGCTCTATATAGCCAATAAAAGTCTTGGATGGTAATCCCTCAGTTAACGGATCCGCTACCATCATGTACGTCCGAATGTGCTCAAATGATACTCAACGTTTCTGCACCTCTTCTTTCACAAACAAGTACTTTAACTCCATGTGCTTAGCTCCCTTTGAGTACTTTTCATTTTTAGAAAAGAAGACAGTTGCAGAATTATCGCAGTAAATTCTCAGCGGCTTGGCTATATTGTCAACAATCCCAAGTCCTGAGATAAAGTTCCGCCTGCCATAATGCATGAACTGTGGCCTCAAAGCATGCCACAAATTCGGCCTCTATAGTGGAAGTAGCAATGACAGACTGCTTTCCACTCTTCCAAGATACTGCTCCCCTAGCTAATAGGAACATGTAGCCAAATGTCGATTTTCTGCTATCGACACATCCGACAAAATCTGAATCTGAATATCCGATGATCTCTAGGTTATCATATTTCCTATACGTAAGCATGAACTCTTTGGTGCCTTGCAAGTATCTGAGAACTTTCTTTGCAACTTTCTAGTGGTCAATTCCGGGATTAGTTTGATGTCGACCCAACATACCAACAGCAAAGCTGATATCTGGCTGAGTACATGTTTGTACATAGTTCAAACTCCAAACCACTGATGCATAAGGAAATCTTTCCATTTCTTTACGCTCCAATTCATTCTTTGGATATTGCATTTTACTGAACTTATCCCCCTTCTGAATTGGAGCTTTTCCTGCAGAGCAATTTTCCATCCCATATCTTTCTAAAATCTTATTAAGATATCCTGTCTGAGACAAACTTAATAGTCCTCGTGATCTATCTCGAGTTATTTCTATCCCGATCACATAAGATTCCTCACCCATATTTTTCATTTCAAAGTTCTAAGAGAGATATTTCTTTACATCACATAACATGCCCATGTCATTTGCAGCAAGCAAAATATCATCAACATATAAGACCAAAATAACGAACTTGCTACCACTGACTTTCATGTAGATACACCGATAAACGATGATCTCTACAAAACCATATGACATAATGGTATCATTGAACTTTAAGTACCATTGTCTGGAAGCTTGTTTCAGTCAATATATTGACTTTCTCAGCTTACACACCAGATGTTCTTTTCCTGTGGCCACAAACCCCTTCAGGTTAGTCTATATATACTTCTTCCTCAAGCTCTCCATTTTGAAAGGCGGTTTTCACATCCATTTGGTGAAGCTCTAAATCATAATGAGCTACCAAACCCAAAACAATTCTTAAAGAATCCTTCTTAGAAACCGGAGAGAAGGTCTCTTTATAATCAACACCATCTTTCTGGGTGAAACCTTTAGCAACAAGGCGAGCCCTATGTGTTTCCGTGTTACCTTTCGAGTCACGTTTAGTCTTAAGGACCCATTTACAACCAACGGTTATGAAACCATCAGGTAACTCTACTAACTCCCATACACAATTAACACCCATAGAAGTCATTTTAATAGTGTAAACCACATAGTCATCGTTAATGGCAAATATTGTTTCCCTTATAGATCGCCTTAAAAGTTCTTGTGGTACACTATTCTCTTCTTGAATTGTGACTGGTTCATTGACTGCATTATCATCTAGAGGGGTTGGCTCTTGATTGTGTTGTTCCATTGTGTTATTTGACTGTACGGAAACAATAGGAACAACTACTGGAGGTGCAATGACAGGTGAAGAAGCTTCAACCTGAACTTCTTCAATGTCCACCTTTCTTTGTTCACCACTCCCACTAGTTTGACCATTCTCAATGAACCTACCATTCCCCGTTTCAACTATTCTCGTACTATGGTTAGGACAGTAAAATACATATCCTTTCAATTTTTCAGGATAGCCAATGAAAAATCCACAGATAGTCCTAGAATCAAGTTTCTTTTCATGTGGGTTATACGGCTTTACTTCTGCTGGACAACCCCAAACACGCAAATGTCTTAAACTAGATTTTCGTCTTTTCCACAACTCAAAAGGAATCTGAGGAACTGCCATACTAGCAACCCGGTTCAGGACATACGCTGCAACCTTTAATGCATATTTCCACAAAGAAATGGGTAAGTAATAATTATTTAACATACTCCTAACCATATCCATTAGAGTACGGTTTCACCTTTCAGCTACAACATTCTGTTGAGGTGTTCTGGGCATTGTGTATTGTGCACAAATGCCTCTACTTTCAAGTAACGTCGCAAATGGACCAGGACATTGTCCACTTTCATTGAATTTTCCGTAAAACTCACCACCTCTATCAGATCTCACTACTTTTACTTTTCTATCTAACTGGCTTTCTACCTCATCAATGAACACCTCTAGGACATCCATTGATTTGGACTTTTCATGCAGTAGATAAGTATAACCATACTGTGAATAATTGTCAATAAAAGTGATAAATTATTTTTCACCACTCCAAGATGATGTATCAAATGGACCACATATATCGGTGTGAACTAACTCAAGAAGTTGAGTACTTCTTGTGGCTGGTTTCTTTACTATATGTTTATTCTGCTTTCCTCAATGCAGTCTATACACACACCTAGGTCACTAAAGTCCAATGGAGGAAGTATTTCATTCTTTACCAACCTCATATTTTTTCTTTGGAAATGTGACCGAATGTTTGATGCCATAAGAAAGTTGAGCTTTCATTAGATGCACTACGCTTTATGCCTCAATTTTCAACATTAAACAAGGATTCATAAAATTTTCCATCAAGATTGAACCTATAAAGTGAATCAAACTTTGTACCACTACCATAAAAGTAACCATTTCGATACATAGAGAAAACACCTTGTCCAATCTTAAAATCAAATCCTAAATCATCCAACCTACTTACAGAAACAAGATATCTAGCACATTCTGGTACAAAGAGACATCCTTCAAGATCTATATGGCAACCAGTATCCAAGATCAACTTATAAGTCCATATCCCTTTTATATGTGCCTTCATCTGGTTTACCATGAACAAGTATTGTTCAGGTCCTCTTATGGACTGGATCGAACTGAATCCCTTCTCAATATGAGACATATGAGTAGAGGCACCAGAATCTAACCACCAAGTATTTTTAGGCACTTCAATAAGGTTCAATTCAGAACAAACATATAAATGTTGCGTACCTTTCTTATCGAACCATGCCTTTCTTTTCGGACAGTCTTTCTTGAAGTGTCCCATTTTCTTGCAAAAGAAACACTTCCTTTCCTTTTGGATTTGACTTTCGGGTGCCTTCATGAAAGCTTTATCCTTCCTTTTGTCCTTAATACTTGATTTCTTTATGCTGCTTTTGGGATTAATGCCTACAAGAAGAGCAACTTGATCCTTCATCTTCTTGAATCTCCCAACCTCTTGAACCAACATAGCCTTCAATTTCTGATAGTTCCATTTATCTTTAATGGTGTTATAATTCACCTGAAACTGGCTAAACTCAAGAGGTAGAGAGTTCATGATGAATTGGACCAAGAAGGCTCATGAACTTCCATTCCCAAGGCTGTTAACTTCGATGTCAAGT
Organism: Lepidium sativum; assembly: GCA_023374145.1. Taxonomy (NCBI): domain Eukaryota; kingdom Viridiplantae; phylum Streptophyta; class Magnoliopsida; order Brassicales; family Brassicaceae; genus Lepidium; species Lepidium sativum. Next base: position 50,069 of record JAKUCM010002232.1, on the reverse strand, counting down.
TAGACATGTGCGTCATATGATCATGCATTGGCTGAGACCAGTCAAAATTGTTTGTAGTGAGCTCACTCATGAGACTTCCTACAATCGACTTATCCGCCAAATCTGATTGTGAACACTCCTTAGTTTTCATTAGAAATTCCCTAGCTTTCTCAGTCTTGGGCATAAATGGCTTAATACTTTCCGCCATCGTCATCCTCATGAGGTTCAGACTTAGTTTGTTAGATCGCTCCCAAGTCTGATGACGAGACTTATCAGTTTCAGAGCTATCATCTATAATGACTAGAGGCTCCTCATCAGTGAGGATTGCATGGTCCAAAGACATTACACTGAGTGTGAATCGGATCTATTCGGACCACTCCCCATAATTCAGCCCATTAAACTTCACGACCGAGTTAGCAGATGCATACATACAAGATGAAGCTGCAAACATTTATACATGCTTACTCGTTAGTACTTTGAGACTTTTATACAGATTCTAAAATTTTACTATACACTTTAAAAGCATATGTTTAAGCAACCTTTGAGCAATACTTAAATACATGCACTATAAGTGACTTTTATAATACTTTTATAATTAATCAAATTACACATATAAATTAACATATATGTTACATTTGGGTAAACATACTATTGACCATAGTGGAAATGACTAATCCTTTTCGTATTATTAAATATAACCAATGATCCACCTTTGCGTAATCTTCAAGGATATAAATAATAATTTAATTGATCATTAGAACTTTTATATCATTTTAGCATTTCTTTAATCATGATCAGTTAATAATTTTACTTTAACATTTACATATAATATGACAAGACCACTTTGATAATTAACATGCCACATACAATGTAAACATTAAATTTTAATGGGTAATTTTCATTATATTGTATTAATATTTCACAATACAAATATCCTAATTTATAAAACACAGCGAAAACTTTAATTTATATATATATATATATATATATATATATATATATATATATCTAATGCATTAACATTACATTACGGTCATTAACATTGTATTAACCTTTCATAATACATTATATAATGACTCATGTGGTTTACGTAACTATATATGACTTTATGTATATTATATATAGTTTACACGTAAACATATTTCAATGCACAAAACGTGATTTACGCACCACTAATGACAATTACTTAGATATCAAGTAACGATGCATCAATCAATCTAACGGTTACATGAATGAATCGTTTTTATGCAATCAATTTCACCATTACGAATGCATGCACGATTCAATTAGTAAATCTAAAGCGATTACTGGATGATTGCGATCAACCGTTTGTAGTCGTAATTAATATGAATTTATGATTTTCTCATTAACTTGATCCAATATCACCATTAACGAAATGTAACGGTTATTCATGCGATTAAATCATGAATCCTCTTTAAAATCAATTACATTCAATTTTCTATGTGAACTAAACAAATCTAGATGGCTCTGATACCAAATATAAATTCATTTTTCTGATTTCTATTTATGAAATCTATCCCAAGTTTCATTCTAGATTTGTGTTAATTCAACAAACAAACAAACGCCTTCTTAAAGAAGAAGAAAGACTAACCTTGATCCATTACCTTTAAACAATATGGATCAAATCTTCTAATGATTTTCTCCTCCCTTCAATCCTTTCCTTCTTTATGATTCCTTTGATGGACAAGGAATATGTGTTGTCTTTTATGTAACTTGATCTTTTCCTTGTTGGTAACCGTATGTCTCATACACGATAGTTATCAAAAGCACTTAATCAACAATAAACAGACAGTTCCTTTTATAAGAGAAAGATCACAAGTCACGTCCTTTCTTTTTTAGTAACCACCTTTTCACATATAAATATATATATATATATATGGTTTATATATTATAATTATTGGTTACCATACACACGTACATATTATATATGTATACATAATGTGTAAGCACTTATACAATGTAATTAGTTAGGCAAGGGAGGAGGGTTATCAATACACCCGATTCTAATACGTTAATTGAAACCGATCCATCACGGTATCGTCTTTTATATTAGAATCCACAAACTTTAATGTGAACTTGAAATTTATAATTAAATCGAAAAACATATCGGCCATACATTACAGAAAATATTCTTACACCTTAGTTTGAGACCACCTTCACGTTTGGGAAGAGTGACTTGTGACCAAGCAACTGGAGCACCAGTGTGAGAAACAAGTGTACCAGACCAGAGAAAAGAGCTCGAAAGGCTATTGAACTTTTTGATAACTTTCTTGGGTAAGAGAAACGCTGCAGTCCATAATTCTACCAGTCTTCAGATCACAGTGGACATCAGACATAAGCGGCCGGCAAGACTGAGATGCTTTGTGGACCAATGCTGGATTTTGGCTTGGATTTTTGATAGTAGGGGATCACAGTCAGCCACATATAGTTTGCGCGAGTGAAGAGGCAGTCCTAGATATCTTGCAGGAAGATCAGAAGGACGAAGGTCAAATACTTGCTTAATTTTTTTCTGGAGTGCTTTAAGGTGTACCATAGCAAAATAAGGAAGTCTTGATATGTTAACTCCAAGACCTGAGATTTCTTCAAATTGAGACAGGACATCCATACCACCTGGCAAGGAGATAATGACATCTAGAAAGATAAGTAAGTCATCGACAAAGGAGAGATGGGTCAGTTCCAAATTCGAACAACATGAGTGATACATGAAAACACCGGCTTTTGCTGCCCTATTCAACATCAAGGATAAAACGTTAATTGCCATAACAAAGAGTGTAGGGGAGAGTGGATCTCCCTGTCTCAATCCCGCAGCTGAGTTTAAGTAACCGGTGGTGATACCATTAATGCTCATATCAAAAGTCATAGTGGGGATGCAAGCCTTGACATAAGCAATTATCAGAGGAGGGACTTGGTAGGCATGTAGAGTGAGGAGAATGAAGTCACATCGAATGGAGTCAAAAGCTTTAGAGATGTCCACTTTGAGAGTGAAACCTGGAAAGAGAGACTCCTTATGATATCCATTTAACAACTCCGATGCCAAAAGAACATTTTCTAGGAGAAGACGATTTTTAACAAATGTCGTCTGATTCAGTACAATGACATCGTAGAGACAAATATTCATCTTATCTGCTATTAACCTTGAGATGCTCTTATAAACTGTGTTGCAACTCAATAGGTCTGAAATCCTTTAGATCCTCTACACCATTACGCTTTGGGATCAACATTAGTGTGGTAGAGTTAAGGTTCTTAGACTTAAACGGAACTCGGAAGAAGTCAAGGATACAATCTGAGAGTTCTTGACCCAAAATACCCCAAGTAAATTGAAAGAAGTCAGCAGAAAACTCGTCAGGTCCTAGGGTTTTTGCTTAATGGAATGTCAAATAGAACCTCATGAATGGCCTCCTGAGTAAATGGAACAAGCATACGCTGTTTGTGACTGTTGGTGCAAACAGACTGTACAAGTTGGGTAAGAAAGATGGAAAGATGTGAGAAAAACTCACCACAAACTGTTCCCAAAATCTGACTGAAATAAGATTCCGCGAAAGAGTGGACAACCTCCTACTTTTTAGTTCTAGAGCCGTCAGGCCGCAACAGATACTTAATAAAGTTATATGCATTTCTAGCCTTTGTTAGACTATGGAAGAATGTAGTGTTTAGATCCCCAGCTTCAAGTCAACAGATGCGGGATTGCTGCCGGAAGAAGCATTCTTCAGCTTGCCTTACAGAGTGCCAGATTCTATAGGCCTTGGTCTTTGCCTCCACATTTGCTGGGGAAGAGTCATTAAGAACCCGAACTTGCATAGATTAAAGAACATCATTAGGTGATAAGACTTTTTTCTCTGTCTCACTGAAGTTCTCCTTACATAAAGATTTTAATGGTTTTTTGAGAGATTTGATTTTGAAAACCAAATCGCATAAAGAGAAGGCTCAATCTCCAGCTGACTCCCAAGCCTCACGCGCCTAAAAAGATTCAAGGGTGGCAACGATGGTAAGGTATTTAAAGGGTCTGGAGCCAAAGATTGGTGGAAGGGAGGTCAGGTTTATCAGGCAAGGTGAGTGGTCAGGTGCTTGAAAGTGGTAGTGGCTTGATGGAAATTGCAGAAACCAAGCTTCCATGATCATGAAACGATAAAAAATTTAGCAATCGGACCTTCACCTCTTTTGTTAGTCCAAGTATAGGATGGCCCTTGATGAAGATGCGAGAAGCTGAGGATCAGAAGATCAGGAGATCAAAAATACTGCAGCTAAGGAATAGAAGAAATGGAGATTCGTGTAGAAGATTTTCGACCTTCACATCAGTCGCGTGCTTGACACGTGAAACGAAGAAATGGAGATTCGTGTAGAAGATTTTCGAAGACATTTATTCAAAAAGATCTTCGAGAATCAAAGAATTCCGAGTATCAGGGAATTGGTAAGAAATCTCCGAGAATCAAGGAGCTGACAAGAAGATCTTCGTGATTCAAGAAATTAATGGGAAGTCATCTATAAGAGCTTTGGAAGAAAGCAGTTTAGGGTTAGCACTTGGGGGAAATGAAAATGTTTTGTGAAAAAAGAGTGTTGATACACATAGGTTAGATCAGACTTTGGTGTCATTCACAAAGAGTGAATTTTTGTAAGAAAAATTTGTCTTTAATAAAGTCTGTTTGTTAAGCTTAACATCAAGTGTGTGCAAGAGTGCAGATTTAACATCTTCAATTGGTATAAGAGCGGTTCACCACATATTCTATAAAAATCTTTACAGGTGTAGGTCTTGGAAAAGATGGATAATCCGCATCTGGTGGCAGTGACAAAACCTCTGAAGTTAGATCCAGATAACTATGCAAGTCATCAAAGGAATTGATACCGATGCATGGTCGGCTGTTGAGGATTGATGGCAACCACCTGTCGATAACAATGGAGAACTAAAACCGAAGAGACAATGGTCTATTGAAGAAAAGGCTAAGGTCAAGTGGAATTCTTGAGCTCTGTGAGCCATTTTCAATGGCTTGCAATTGAATCAGTTTAGACGGGTTCAGGGGTGCACAACGGCCAAAGAAGCATGAGATATCTTAAAAGTGTCATATGAAGGGACTTGCAGTGTCAAGAATAGTCGTATTGAGATTCTAGCCTCTCAATTTGAGACGATGACGATGAGAGAGGATGAAGGAATTGAGGAATTCAGCAGCGAGCTGTCATCTATGGATAAGAAGGTAACAAATACACTAATGTCACAGACACAATTCTGCATTGGAGGTAACAAATAATGTCAATACACTAAAGTATGATGAAGTTGTGGGAATGATGTAGACTTATGAGCATTATATGTGTAAGAAGGATCAAACAGTAAAGGGAAAGAGTATAGCCTTTGTGTCTGAAGAAGATCCAAAAGTTAGAGAATCTATAGGAGACTTTGAGGAGAAAGTTGGTTTAATAGTAAAGAAATTCATGCGAAGGGCAGAAAGGGGATAGAGGAGAGAATTTCAAACATCAGCTCGAACCTCAATAGACAGAGATAACAACAGATCAGACAAACAGTGTCGAGAATGTCAAGGTTACGGTCATTTCAAAGCAACATGCCCTACAGCTAAGAAGAAAATGTCAGTTCAGTGCTATGAGTGTAAGGGGTATGGTCACACAAGACCTGAATGTATCTCAAAACAAAGTAGAAAGTCAGCAATAACGTCTTAGAGTGATAGTGAGAGTGATGACGATAAGACATATATCTTGAACAACTTTGTTGCTAAACTAGGAATTGTTGAAGTCACATCAGATGAGGATGAGGGAAATGATCAAGATTCTGATAACGAAAATGGTGCTGATAGTAAATTAGCATATGGAAATGGAGAGTGAGAAGATGATGAGCTGGTGAATATGTCTCAAGAAGATCAAATGTGTATCCTGGTAACATCTCTGGTGGAAACACGAGAAGAAAACAAACATCTCAAAGAAGAAAAATACATAGTCAATACTCTTCTTCATCAAACTGAGCAGGAGCTACTGAATGTTTGTGCACAGAATATGGGCTTTGAGCGTAGACTGGCAGAACATCTAAAGCAGATCAAGATGTTGTCCAAAGGAACAAAAGAGCTGGACTATCTGCTTACGGTTGGCCGAACAGAGAAAGGAATTTGTGGGTTGGGCTATGTTGGTGGGTCTTCTTCAGAAATGAGGTTTGTCAAATCTTCGTCTATTCAGCAAAAAGACCAACAGAATTCGTGTGAGAAACACAATCCTGATAAAAAGGCGATCAAACAGCAGAAACAAGGACATGATGGTAAACGAGGATACCATCATAAGTCACCGTACCTGGGCCTAGGGTGGCATAAGCACACAGGGTACTGGTACTGTGGAAGGCTTGGTCACATGAAATACCAGTGTTATTCTTTTCACGCAGATCCAACATCTATGTAGACAACAGAAGGTTGTTGTTAATAAAAACAATAGGAATCAAATATGGATCAGAAAAATGGATTTATATTGTAACATTGCATTCACAGCTGGGCAAAACAACACATTGGAAACAGTGATTGGTACTTCGATAGTGGTTGCTCACAACACATGACTGGAAAAAAGAAATGTCTCCAAGGACTTGAAGAAATTGTAGGTGGCAAGGTTACCTTTGGAGATGGTGCTAAAGGAAAAATTCAAGGGAAAGGAAGTACTGGTGGTAATTCTGAGCCTAAACTTCAAGATGTGTATTTGGTTGATGGGTAATCAGTAAAAGTCAGCTGTGTGACACAGTACTTCAAGTCTTGTTCACGAAGACGGATTGCCGTGCTTTTGACATAAATGGAAACGTTCAACTAAAGGGTGCTCGATCGGGAAATAACTGCTACATGTGGGTTCCTGGAACTAAATGTTTGTCAGCTAAAAGTGATTATGAGGTTCAGATGTGGCATCAACGACTGGGTCATATGAATTTTCGAACTATGACCAACCTGGCTAATCAGGAAATTGTTCGAGGAATGCCAAAGATTGAAGGAGTATGGGTCATATGAATGTTCTTTGTATGTGGACCCTGCAGTATGGGAAAACAAGTTAGCACAAGTCTGTTCCTGATATAAGATCCAAAGTTGTGCTGGAATTAGTGCATATGAATCTGATGGGATCCATCCAAGTAGAAAGCATAGCTAGCAAACGATACATTCTAGTCATGGTTGATGACTACAGTCGCTTCACTTGGGTACGGTACCTTCGTGACAAGAGTGAAACATTAGAGAGTTTCAAAATCTTGGCATTGCAACTTAAGACTAAGAAGAAGGGTATTCAATCAATTCGCAGTGATCACGGGGGAGAATTTGCAAATGAGCTATTTAAAAAATTCTGCGCAGAGCATGAGATTTCTCATCAATTTTGTGCGGAAGTAAAGCTCCTAAAAAATTTTGGGCTGAAGAAATCAACACAGCAGGCAACATAATCAATCATGTGTATATACGTAAAGGCACTTCCAAGACGTCCTACGAGTTATGGAAAGGCAAAACACCAATTGTGCATTACTTTCATGTCTTTGGCTGTGTTTGCTACATTTTAAATGACAAGGATCAGTTGGGTAAGTTTGACTCATGAAGTGATGAAGGGATATTTCTTGGATATTCTGGTTCTACTGCATCCTATCGAGTTTACAATCGAAGATCCTTAACAGTTCAAGAGACAGTAAATGTGGTCTTCGATGATGCCTCTACAATGAGATTGACGGTTGACAAATTAAATACGGATAATGATGCACAAGCTTCAGGAAAATCTCAAGTGTATGACCATGTTCAATTGTCTGTGTTGTCACCTTAAGTTCATCGAAATCACTCCTCTTCAGATGTAATAAATGTGATTAAGGGGGAGAGAGTTACTAGAGGACGACAAATTAATTTCAAGGAACTGGTGGGTAACACAGTGTTACTAGCATCTATGATAGAGAAAAGTGAGAACATTGAGCAGGTGTGCTTTGTCTCCAACATTGAACCTAAAACATACAAGGAGGCTTTGCTAGATGAGTTCTGGATTGCATCTATGCAATAAGAACTTGGAAATTTCAATAGACTGAATTTTTGGGACCAAGTGGATGTTCAAGAACAAGATTGAAAAGGAAGGAAAGGTCGTCAGAAACAAGTCATGGCTGGTTGCTCAAGGATATTCTCAAGTTAAAGGTGTTGACTTTGATGAGACCTTTGCCCCTGTAGCTCGATTAGAGTCCATCAGACTACTGTTTGGTATGGCATGTAATATGAAATTCAAGTTGTATCAAATGGACGTTAAGAGTGCCTTCCCTAATGGTTATCTAGAAGAAGAAGTGTACGTGGAGCAGCACAAAGGATTCAAAGATCCACATCATCCTGATTATATGCACAAGCTGAACAAAGCATTGTATGGCTTAAAGCAAGCACCAAGAGCATGGTATGAGCGATTGGCAAGATTCCTGATTGAGAATAGATATGAGAGGGGAAGTGTAGATAAAACACTGTTTACTCTAAATAATCAGGAGGACTTCATCGTTGTTCAGATTTACGTGGATGATATCATTTTTGGATCCATAAGTCAAGTGATGGTGAAGAAGTTTGTTGATGTCATGGCTAGAGAATTTGAAATGAGCATGAATGGAGAACTTACGTACTTCCTCGACCTTGAAGTAAAACAGACTGAGGGTGGAATCTTTGTGAATCAAAGCCAATACGCTAAGAATCTGATACAACGTTTTGGGATGCAAACCAGCAAGGCTGCAAAAGTTCCAATGGGAATCAGCGAGAAACTGTCTAGAGACGACAATGGTAAACCTGTAGATGCAACAGCTTACATGAGCTTGATTTGGGGGTTGTTGTACCTAACTACGAGCAGACCTGATATTAGTTTTTCATTGGGAGTATGTGCTCGATATCAAGCTAATCCTAAGGAAATTCACTTACAAGCGGCTAAGCGAGTTTTGAAGTATGTGATCGGGACTCAGAATTTGGGAATTCAATACACCTATGACACTACATGTGAGTTGACGGGTTACTATGATGTCGATTGGGCTGGGTCTTTAGATGATCGAAAAAGTACTAGTGGTGGTTGCTTCTTTATGGGGAATAATTTGATTGCTTGGTTGAGCAAGAAACTAATTGCGTGTCACTTTTAACGGCCGAAGCAGAATACATTGCAATGGGCAGCTGCTGTACACAACTGTTGTGGATGAAACAGATGTCTGCTGATTACGGTATTAAGTCTGACTCTTTACTTGTGTTTTGTGATAATCAGAGTGCTATAGGTATTGCTAAGAATCTTGTTCAACATTCACGGACATAACATATAGATACTAGGCATCATTTTATACGAGAACTTTTTGAGGAGAAATTGTTAATAATCAATCATGTGCACACTGAAAATCAACTGGCTGATCTATTAACTAAACCAATTGCTTTTAATTGCTTTGTTGAATTAAGAACTACTATTGGATATGTGAACAATAACGTGTTGTTCGAGGATGGAAAATGATTTAAAGTAGGAACCTGATTCTGAAGGAGTGTAGCGTGCATCTGAACAAAAGAAGTGGACATCAGGTGTGATTGATTAAAGTAGAAAACAGCTACTTGTCATGCCATCATATAAGGAGTACCTTAAGCTGTAATTTAAGACTATGATGAGGGAGGTCAAAGAGCTGAGGAGAGCTGATATGCAAGAGTTGAGAAATCAAGTGATACTCAGCATATAAAAGATTTCGTGGTATAAAAAATAAATAGGGGGGAATGAATTCGAGAAGTAAGAGTCTCTCCAAAGGAAATTCCAGCTGCCTAAATCAAATGATAAATTCGCAGACTACAGGTACACCTATGTTGATAAAGGCATGACAATGTGAAAGTCTAGCTACTGTGTCGCAGACCTGGCTGTGTGAATAGAATGTCATGGTGCACGTTGTATTTCACAGAGGTATGGTTGCTGTGAAAGGTCAGTAAACAACTACTCAATAAGTTTAAGGTGGATACTTGATGAATTTTTTTTATAAGGTAATGTTCACAAGATTGATTGTTAATCTGGTTCACTCACAAGGCCGTATTTTTAAAGAGTAATAATTATCTGATTGAGAGTCTTATTGAGTTGACTAACAGGCCACTAATGAGCCAATTTCTAACAAATTAGGCAAGTATATGTGTATTGGGCCTTTGCAAGTCTAGTGAATTAGGTCACGCAAATCGAGAGGCATGCAAAGAACCAGTGCCGAATCAATGAGTTAGGTCACACAAAAGGCATTACTGCGTGTGAACTCGGAAGGTCCTGTCGTTCGTCTTAAAGAAACGTGATATCTTTACAGGATTAAATATCCCTAAAAAAATGGGATCCTCAAAAATGGAGTGCAAGGGTTACAGTCTCGAGACCATTATCGAGTATATGTCACACGCAGAGCGTCGTTTGGTCGTCTATCGACCACTGGAGAGTCAACCAACTATAAACTCTCTCAAGCCTCACATCGAGGAATCAAAACCTATCGCAAACAAGGAAGTGTCACAGCATTACCAACAAAGACCATTAGAGGGGGACAATCTGATTGGAGACAATGATGATATGGCTCCAGCTCAAGACACAGATTTCAAGGTAGAAATCACCGGATGCACGACGACTCTTAAATCCGGTCAGCGCAAAAGACGGAACACTTTGAAAGTCACTCATTGCCCTCGGAAGACTCAGCGCGTGATAAAGACAGAGAAAAATGTGGATTCTCCTAAAGACTCATCCGTCTTGCCGACATCCAAGCGTCTCTCAAGTATAAGCTATATTCTACTAATGATGATAGGTTCATTCTAGAACATGCCTATGATTTTGAGGAAAATGAACTTATGATGGAGCAAACTGTGAGAAATGATGGGTTAATAGAGTTTGTTGATAGAGTAGCAGAATTTGATTCTGAAACCCTCTGGGAATTCTGGGCAAATATGTCGTTTGAGAATCAATATTGTGATTGCTGGAATGTACCTCTTCGAGGCTTCAACTACACCGTCTCAGCATCAAGTATCAACGCTGTGTTTGGATCGCCGGATGTCATTGACCAATCAGATCCATTTAAACAGGATGGCTTTCTGGAAGCTGATATGGCATCAATGGTCATAGGGGATCAGTTCAAAAAGATGTCACAGGTGCGGAAGAGTAACCTACTTCCAATGTACAATCAATTGTACAAAATCTGTAGCACGAATTGGTTCCCTACAACCAATGATGGGTACGTGAGTGCAGCTCGAATGCAAATTCCGTATAAGTTGGTGCAGAACATTCCGTTCAACCATGGCAGGATTATGTTCCATCAGATTCGGAACATTGCAGCATCCACGAAGGGAACCAAATCCAAGTTCTTCCTCCCATTCCCACCCATGCTCACTCGGCTGATTGAGAGTCAACACCCTGTCTCACCCAAGGTTCAGTCTGCCTTTGCGAATGTTGCTCCTAGCTCACAACCAAAGAAGCACAAGACCAGGATATCTGCATCATCCTCCAGATCACAGAAGATGCTTTTGAAAACGGTGTTAGCTTTGAGCATGGAGGTGGTTGAATTGTGCAAGGAAGCATTAGCCAAAGGTATGACATTCTCATCTATACACTTAAGTGATCATATTCTGTTATGTTTTAACATGATGTGCAGCTAAGCAGAGGGAGAAAATGATGATGATGAGGAGTTGAACGATTAAGGGGAGCATGAGATTAAGGGTGAGCATTGTAGTGCTTGTGCTCCCATATTTTTTTTGCCATCTCGGCATTTATTTCCTAACTTTTAAACGGCTTCATTAGTTGTAATGGATTGAGGTGTTTTGGATTGATCAAGACTTTATATGATATTGGTAAGGATTAACATATCGCTAACAAGGAAGTGTTTTTTTTGTGAATTTGTGGTCATCACAGCAACAGGTACTTAGGCATCACATCAAGTCAAAAAGGGGGAGATTGAATATGCGAGAAGCTGAGGATCAGTAGATCAGGAGATCGAAGGTACTGCAGCTAAGCAACAGAAGGTCAGGAGAGATCTATTGACATCAATCACGTGCTTGACACGTGAAACGAAGAAATGGAGATTCGTGTAGAAGATTTTCGAAGACATTTATTCAAAAAGATCTTCGAGAATCAGGGAATTGGTAAGAAATCTCCGAGAATCAAGGAGCTGACAAGAAGATCTTCGTGATTCAAGAAATTAATGGGAAGTCATCTATAAGAGCTTTGGAAGAAAGCAGTTTAGGGTTAGCACTTGGGGGAAATGAAAATGTTTTGTGAAAAAAGAGTGTTGATACACATAGGTTAGATCAGACTTTGGTGTCATTCACAAATAGTGAATTTTTGTAAGAAAAATTTGTCTTTAATAAAGTCATTTTGTTAAACTTAACATAAAGTATGTGCAAGAGTGCGGATTTAACATCTTCACTTGAAACATGAGATCCATGAGATTTAGATCAGCAATACAAGAGTCGAAAATCCTCATGTTGGTTGTTGAAGATATAAGTGAGGGATTAGAAGATTCTCTCGGTGAACGAATTTCATTAATAAGTTGGCCGTCCTCAAATCTAACCTTGGAAGTAAGAGATTGACTAACTCTGAACAAAGAGTTAAAGATGTTGGCTTCTTATATATGAGCCAAATCCTTCCAGAATCCGAGAACAAATAATTAGTTAAGATATTCCAATCTGGTCCCAAAGAAGAAAAAACCGGTGCATATTATTTGACTATACATGGACTTCCAAAAGTGCACCAAACGTGATTCTATTTGATATGAGCCCCGCAACGATAGGTCGATGCTTCAAAGGGTCATTCAGCCCTCTCACGTTCAAAAAAAAAAAATACATAATGACGTTAGTGTTGTCTATTGTCCTCTATGCGAAGAGGAAAACCACCAGTTTTCGGGGATTGGCGTTGATCTCTATTTGTTTTCCTTTTCTTTTTCTGGGGGAAAGTAGAGGAATATGAATGCTTATGGGAATATATGTTGGTATTAAGGGTCAGCGAAGGAAATGGAGAAGCCTCTATTAGAGCTAGATTCCCGTCTAATTGCCCTTCATCTTGTAGAACATGAAAAATCTTTTAGAATCTAATTTCTTGGTAATGAGCTTTCCAGAGGGATTTATTACTGTCGGCGGCAGCGAAAAATTAAATGGCTCTGGTATCACAAATTGAGTTAAGGAAACCACATGAACTTGAGATGGAGGTGAGTCTTGAAGAACCCTAAAAAGGGAACTGCGGATCAATTGTGAATGAATTGTCAACAGTTTGTTGTCACAAAAAAACAATTGTTGTCGAGATTCAACAATTATTTTCCTTAACTCGAATTATCATCCGCAGTGTGACGATTTTCAGTGATAATCGAATCCCAGGAGAAAACCAATACCATATTGGTTTCTCAAACACTTGAAACCAATACCAACGAACAAAAACTCTATGTACTCTCGAGTACTTACTTTTGATTGCAGGAATTGAGTGTTTATGAACTTTGAGACTCGAAAATCGTAACCCCAAAAGAGTGAATGAAGTCTTGTATTTATAGGGGTATGAGACTTCTTGTTGAAGTCATGCTCCTACAGTCACAAGTCAAAGGCGTTGAGGAGAAGGTGGAGTTGTTGCCACGATTATAGGAGGACTCGGTCATGTTGTTGCCGCGATTTTAGGGGTTCAAATTCGAATTACCGAAGACTCGGTCTTAGGCGTCAAAGATTGAGATTTGATTTTTTATCTATCAAGACTCAATCTTCCTCAAATCTAGGAGACTTGATTCGATTCCCTAAAGACTCGGTCTCAGTTGTTTGTTGAAGGGAGAAGAAAATATCTTCTTCACTTAACCAATCAATTTAATTGAACCAAACCATAATTAATTTTAAGTTTTAGTTTACAATTTTTCTCCAAAATATTAAACGCGTCCGGACACCCCTTTGGGGTCTATTCCCAAGACCCAAGACCCAAGATCCAAAACCCAAGCCCAAGCTCAGCTCGGCTCGACACGGCAATGCATGCGTGTGGTCTTTCCATCCTTACTCATACACTCCATAGTGTTAGCCTTTTGAACAATAATATAAACATGTCCTTACATATACAACACAAAAATAACCCAATCTTTTAATGTGGACAAATGACATTATTTTTTATCAAAAACTAGTCCAATCTCGTAGGCTCATTAGACCCATTTCAATTCACACTCAACCTGTTATTTTTAAGCCCAAATGCTAATAATAATGGCCCAACAATCCCTCACATAAATAGAAATTCCTCTAGACATATGCAGACTCGAAAAATAAATATACTTTAAACGACCTAAACTTTGACAGACTCGACTAGACTAGAAGACTTACTTTACTAGACTAGACAGACTTTCGAGAGTATAAGCGAAAATGTAGTTGTATCCGACAGGTTGCATTTTTCAGCTTTGAACCAATCATTTTTAATATATGTCGGATTTACTTGGCCGGGAGGTGAACATGATGTCTTGAAACACCCAAACTAAAATGTAAACCTAGACAACATGTATCGCACAACAACATTTTCTGATAGAGTTTTGTTCTCTATTTATGTTCATTTTGGCCCTAAACATTTCCTGGTTTATCATGAGTGAACTTGGAGAAGTTAGCCTAACTCTCATTCTCCTAGAAACGGCCATATTTCACATTCACTATGTGATCTGCTAATAGTTACTTTTCAGAAGTATCCTGCCATACTCCACTATTGTGAAACTCTGGAATCATTAAAATCCAATTCTTATCCTTATACATACACACAGGAGGCACTACATATATTTGAAAGAATTGGGTATGGACAGAAAGTCTTACACTTCCATTTGATTTAGTTTTCTCTTTGAACCTACATCTTGGGAACTCCAGTCACGTAGGTAGAGTGTCCATCAAACCCATTCCTCTTGAAGATTTTAGAACTTGTTCTCGTGCTAGTCCTTTGGTGAAGGGATAAGCTAGATTATCACAAGACTTGACATAATCCACATTGATTACTCTGGTTATGATCAAGTTCATTATGGTTTTATGACGTCTTCTAATACGACGAGACTTACCATTATATAAATTGTTATGTGAAGGAGCAATTGCTGATTGACTATCACAATTCATGCGAATAGCTGGCACACATTTATCCCACTCATGAATATCTTCTAGCCAGTTCCGAAGTCATTCTGCTTCTGCCGCCAATGCGTCAAAAGCTATGAACTCTGACTCCATAGTGGATCTAGCTTGAACTATTTGTTTAGAAGATTTCCAAGACACCGCTGCACTAGAAAGCATAAAGATGTAGCCACTCGTTGACTTCGAGTTTTTAGAGTCGGATATCCAATTTGCATCGCTATATCCCTCCAAAGTTGCAGGCTCTTTGTCATAGTGCAAGCCGTCGTATTTGGCATAACGTAAGTAGTTTAGTACTCTAGTTATTATTTTCCAATGTTTGTGCCCAAGATTACTTGTGTAGCGACTTAGTACATTTATTGTGTGTGCTAAATTGGGTCTAATACAGTTTGTTAAGTACATCACACTCTCGATCACTCTCGCATACTCCACTTGTGATACCGCTTCACCAAAATTTTTCGTCAGATGAAGTTAAGCATCGACATGAGTTTTAGCAGTCCCGTTTGAGTACATCTTAAACCTCTAAAGTATACTTTCAGCATAATGGGCTTGGGATAAGGTAATAAATTCAGTTTTCATGATGATATTAATCCCTAGGATTACATCCGTAAGTCCCATGTCTTTCATATCAAACTTCTGTCTAAGCATGTTCTTAGTCTGAATGATTAGTTCTTTCTTCGTATCCATGATGAGCATATCATCTACGTATAAACATAAAAGAACATACCCATATCGAGTATATTTTGCGTAAATACATTTATCCAACTCATTTATGCTAAAACCATTTGCTTTCATTACATTGTCAAACTTCTCATGCCATTGTTTTGGAGCTTGTTTAAGTCCATGCAATGACTTTACAAGTCTACACACTTTGTTTTCTTGTCTGAGGACAACGAACCTTTCAGGTTCCTTCATATAAATTTCCTCTTCTAATTCTCCATTCAGAAAAGCAGTTTTCACATCCATTTGATGGATTTCTAGGCCTCTTAACGCTGCTATACCGATCAACATTCTTATTGAAGTAATTCTCGTTACCGGAGAATAAGTGTCAAAGAAATTCAATCCTTCTTTTTGGCGGAATCCTTGTACCACTAGCCTATCTTTGTACTTATCTACTAAGCCATCAATTTTCAACTTTGTTTTGAAAATCCACTTACACACGAGTGCCTTAAAACCTTCAGGGAGATCAATTAACTCATAAGTATGATTTTTGCATTATAGAGTTCATCTCATTGTTGACGGCTTCCTTCCAGAGAGGTGCATTTGGTGTAGTATGGCTTCTGTGAACGTCTGAGGTTCGTTCTCACAGAGAAAAACCATCATGAAGTCATCACCAAAAGATTTTTCCTTACGTGCTATCTTGCTACGTCTAGGTTCCACTTCTACTTCCTCCACAACTTCAAGAGTTGAAGTGTCGAAAGGGCTTGCTTCACTTCATGTGTTCTCTTTGGATGTGACTTATCCTTACACGGGAACACATTTTTGAAGAAGGATGCATTGCTTGACTCCATCATAGTATTTACATGGATATCTGGGATGTCTAATTTATGAAGGTCACGAAATATTTTTTCCCACCTCTAGTTGGACAATATTTTAAATCGCATAAATCTGTGTGAATTAGAACTAAAGGTGCGGTTGTCCTTTGTACTTGTGGTGATTGTGTTTTTGTGAGTTTAGCTTGTACGCATACTTTACATTTTTCTTTGCTCATTTTGCATTTTGGTATGAGGTTTAAATTCATTAACCGGTTTAGCGACTTATAATTTACATGACCTAATCTTTTGTGCCAAATATTAAAGGACTCAAGCAAGTAAGAACCGGACTTAATATTATTCATTAAATTGGTTACAACATTTTTAGAAACATTCTCGGAAACATTTTCAGAAACATTAGCAACATTATTGTTAGGAACACTCTTATTCTCTCGCTTGATGACTGGTTGGATACACATCTTGACCAGTCCGTGCTTCACGTAGCCTCTTTCTAGGGACACGACCCACTTTTTGAGTGTGAGAATGTCATTCTCAAGATGAGCTTTGAATCCATCATTGCACATTAGAGTTCCTGAAATCAGATTCTTCCTCATATCGGGCACATGCTTCACGTTTTTCACCGTGATTTCCTTTCCCGAGGTCATCTTTAGCACCACGGAACCCTTTCTTTTGATCTTGGAGGCAGCTTCATTACCCATAAGTAGTGCCTCCTTAGAACTGTTTTGTTGATAGGTGCTAAACATCGACATGTCATTGCAGATATGGGTTGTAGCACCAATATCATACCACCACTCCTTGGTTATCTCATGACAATTATTTGCCTCCTTAACCACATCACAAAGATCAGCCTCAGTCAAGTTAGCCTCATAGTTTTCCGCTTTCTATTTGCTGGGACATTCCTTAGACATGTGACCGTGATTACCAACATGAGTGACATTTACACATGAAGATTTTCCTTTGCTCCGCAGCAGGGGTGGGTGTTGGAGCACGCCTCTTGAAATTCTTCCCATTAGGCTTCAAAAGCAGGTTTGAAAAGGCCTTGCCTTTCCCCTTGTAGTCCACAACTTTGCCTTTACCCTTGTAGTCTACGTTTTTATTGTGAACAGCCACATTCACGCTATGTTCTTTGATATAAATTCCATTGGCTTGACGGTTCCTATTTTTCGTGTTCAACCTTTGGATCAAGTCTTCTAGTGTCATCACTTTCCTCTTGTGGTTGAGGTGGTTCTTGAAAGTCAACCAACTTGGAGGAAGATTCTCAATGAAGCAGTTCACCGTGAAGATCTCATAGATCGACATTCCCTCCGATGTGACTTCTTGACAAATCCGCTAGAAAGACTTCACTTATTCCATGAATGGCTTGTCATCCACCATATGAAACTCTAGGAACTTTGCCATTGCATGCTTTTGGCATCCAGCATCTTCAACTTTGTATTTCTTGACCAATGCAGCCCACAAGGATTTGGCGGTCTTTTGGTCACAGTAAAGAGCATACAGTAGCTTCACAAGACGACATAGGATCCATCAGTTGGTCATGTAGTATCTTTGGTTCCAAGCTCATATAGATAACAAATCCTTGAAAATTCAAAATTTGAAATTCAAAATTCAAAATTTAAAATTCAGAATTAAAAATTAAAAATTAAAAAAATAAAATTTAAAATTTCAAACTCGCAAAATCGGTTTGCTCAATCGTTTTGAACAACGATTTCACAGCCCTACAATCACATAATTGCTTTGAGAAGAAGAAGAAGACGCAATTAGTGAACTCAGGATCAATACAATTTGCTTATGTGTCTGTGTATACGTTTTAGAAACGAATCATAGATTTTTAATAATCGAAATCTCAACTTTTTGAAACAATGGATAATCGAAAAAGATGGAGCGATTTCTACTATTAGAACCAAACAATGATTCAATCCGTGTATTCTTATTTAGAGACTCACAGATCCTTGTTTTCACAACACAACAACAATTCACAAATCGAAATGATTTTAATTCGAGTGCGGATCCCAAGATAATTGAATCCTAAGATAAAACCAATATCATATTGGTTTCTCAAACACTTGAAACCAATACCAACGAACGAAAACTCTATGTACTACTTACTTTTGATTGCAAGAAATTTAACTTTTGATTGAGTTTTTATGAACTTTGAGACTCGAAAATCGTAACCCTAAAAGAGTGAATGAAGTCTTGTATTTATAGAGGTATCATAATTTTTGTTGAAGTCATGCTCCTACCGTCACGAGTCAAAGGCGTTGAGGAAAAGGTGGAGTTATTGCCACGATTTTAGGAGGACTCGGTCATGTTGTTGCCACGATTTTAAGGGTTCGAATTCGAATTACCGAAGACTCAATCTTAGGCGTCGAAGATTGAGATTTGATTTTAAACGTATAAAGACTCGGTCTTCCTCAAATCTAGGAGACTTGATTCGATTCCCTAAAGACTCGGTCTCGGTTGTTTGTTGAAGGGAGAATAAAATATCTTCTTCACTTAACCAAACCAATACTACCAATCAATTTAACTGAAGCAAACGAAAATTAATTTAAGTTTTAGTTTACAATTTTTCCCCAAAATATTAAACGCGCACGAAGATCCTTTCGGGGCCAAGACCCAAGACCCAAGCCCAAGCCCGAGCTCAGCTCAGCTCGGCACGGCGGTGCGCACGTGTGGTCTTTCCATCCTTACTCACACACTTCATAGTGTTAGCCTTTTGAACAATTACATAAACATTTCCTTATATATACAACACAAAAATAACTCAATCTTTCAATATATGACAAATGACATTATTTTTTATCAAAGATTAGTCCAATCTCGTAGGCCCATTTCAATTCACACTCAACCAATCATTTTTAAGCCCAAATGTTCAAAATAATGGCCCAACAAGTCTCAGGTAGAGGAAGGAAGACAATTTCCAGAAAGTTCATGTTAAGGTGGAAGAGTAATTGGCGAGGCTTTTGGCTGAGGTTGGGTGGATGAGTTTGTGGGTTGAGGTTGGTTTTGGTTAGGAGGCTGAGAGGTGGATAATGGTGGTTGTGGTGGAGGAGCTTCCGAGGAGGAATGAGGGGGGATGGTTTGAGTGAGGATGATCGGAGGGGAAGGTTTAGGTTTGGAGGAGGTTGAAGCTTTTGTGGGGCAAAGATTGGATTTATGGCCAATCTCATCGCATATAGAGCATATTGGCGGTAGCCATGGATACTTCACTAGGAGAATGCTAATTTCTCCAGAGTCACTTTCAACTTCCACAGTATTAGGAGAGGGTTTGGTGAGGTCAATAATGATATTGACCACGATAGAGTTGATGGATGTAAACGGTTTTACATCAACGATTTCGCCAAGAGGCTAAGTAATGAAGCTCAAGCCTTCACCTGTAAGAAGGTCAAAGGAAATGTTTGATATGGTAGCCCAAATCGGAGCACGCTTTGGCGATGGAGAGTTAAGAGTGAAGGAAGCCTTCCATTCAGTGACAAAAAACAGTGAGTCACTTACTCTCCAAAGTTCATGTTGTAGAATTTTCTTCCTCAAAGATGTAGACAATGTGTGGAAGATAAACGCATTAGAGTTAAGGGTATAATTGTTACTCGACGATCTTTCCCCCATAAATAGCTCAAAACTCTCCAAATTTTACCATAAGAAGGAGGATTCCCGTAGAAAATGCCAACAATATAATTTGAATGGATTTGTCCTCCTCTTTCAAAACTCGCAGAGGGAATTTTGACTCGTGATTTGCCTAGAGGCGATACAGTGACTTGAGCTGCATTTTTGGGGAACCTAGCAGCGGAGTTGAGACTTTAGGCTCAATTAAATCCTAGAGAAGACACTGTGGATGGTGACTTAACATATGGATGTGACTAAACTGGAGGACATTCAGTAATTGGAAAGGTTATAGGAGCTCTACTCTGAGAATGCGCACTTAGGTTAGAAGTAGAAGGAGGTATCTGCAGATCTGATGACCCACACCAGGGACGGAGGAGGCATGACGCTCAGCGATGGGGATTAAAGAGGGATCAACAAAGAGAGAATGAGCAACTAGTGAGGGTAAGGGTGAAGGGAAAAGAGAAGAAGTTTCGGATATGATGGTATTTGGATTAAAGGAAAGGAAGAGAAGGTCGAGGGAGTGGGAGGAATGGAAGGAAAAAAAGGAACCAACGGATCCGGTGGCATGGACATCAACGGAAACGATGCGACAACAAAAGGGTGAAGAGGAAGAAGGAGAGCTCTCGAGCGAAGAGCCTTAAATCTTCTTCTTTGTTTTCTTTCTACTCTTATATTGGTTAGCAACTTTTGTAATTTATTTATACCCTCTCATTTCTCATAGTTATGCCATTTAGATTGATAATGAAATCTTTCATATCGATGGACTTTCCAAATTTCAAATATTGATATAAACAAATAGAGGAAGTTAAGTAAAATAGAGATACCAAAATATTACTGTATAGACTTTCCAAATTTCAAATATTGATATACACAAATAGAGGAAGATAAGTAAAATAGAGATACCAAAATATTACTATATATAGTAAGCCAAGTATGCCTACTTAAGAAGGAACAAGCAGTATTATAGGGCTCTAAAGAAATAAAAGAATCTTTTAGTCAGATGGCTACCAATTCTCTTTTTAAACGTGAAACTGCTTATATCATTTCCATTTAGTCATAAAAATTTACTTAGTTTTCTCTATGATTTAGAGAGATTATGAATAAAAGAAGGATTTTAGTCAAATTGCTAAAGATCCTAGTTTTTAATATTGGAATACGGTTCCAAATATAAGTGTTAACATGCATAGTTCAATTTAGCTATGAGTCTTGTTTCGGATATATATATATATATATATATATATATATATATATATATATATATATATATTTAAGCTTTGTTTTATCGATCCTAATCAAGTCCATATACACTTTGTTTCTGTAGGAAACTATAAAAGATGTTCAATATTTATCTGCCTTATAGTCTCCTAAATTCAGTAATGAACAAATTTAATTGTTTTAAAATTATATTTGACAAATAAAACAGCTTTAAAATTATATTTTATATAAATATAATTTTAAAAAAATATGAAATGTTATGGTTTTGTAAGTAATAATCCATTATCTTTGGGTCCTCACGTTGTAGGTAGTCTTCTAAGAAGTTTGGTAGACCATCTCCAACACTAAGAATCCCTCCCCTAAGGGATTCTTAACATTTTTTTAATATAAATTATGATTTTGTAAAAGTTAAGAATTTCAATGTGAGTTCTAATTTTTTTCTTCTTCCAATAGTAGAATCTCAAGTTGCAATAACAAACACAAATACGTTAAGTTCTCGTTGTATTGATTGTAAAATATCCGACTCAAAACCAAACAATACAATAAACTTTCTTATTCGTTATGTCGTATTACACAAGCTCGTAATACTCCATATTTATACTATTTTCCAATCTTGAAAAGGATCTATTACTTAACATATCTAAACAGAAATATTTACCTCTAAATCTATCTAGAAACTTTAATCTTATCTTCAATTTATTAGGCCTTATCTCTAAACTTTATACATCTTAATAAAGCTTTAACTTAGGCCTAACATTTGAAGCTTAACCAACATTCTCCCTTCTAAGCTTCACTTCTTCTTTTGTTAAACACTTCACTCCAATAAGATTTCTCATTTGCTTGAAACGAACTCTTGACAAAGCCTTTGTTAAAATATCCGCAAGCTGCCTTTCTCCAGGGACAAATTCAACTTCAATCTGTTCATTGCTTATACACTCTCGAATAAAGTGATATCGCTTATGAATATGCTTACTTCTTCTGTGAAACACCGGATTCTTTGTGAGCTCCAAAGCCGACTTTTTATCAATGTATATCACAGTTCTTTCGTGCTTCTTGGCTGTGACTTCGCTCAGCAATTCTTGTAACCAGATCGCCTGTTTTGAAGCTTCAGTAGCTGCCATAAAATCTGCTTCACACGAGGAGAGAGCAACAGTTTTCTGTTTTTGAGAGTTCCATGAGACAGCAGTTTCACCATAATAAAAAATGTGACCGGAAGTAATTTTTCCATCATCTATGTCAACATTATGACTGTTGTCACTGTAACCTGAAAGTATGTTTGATCCTGTTTTCTTGTATACCAAACCGTAGTTTATAGTACCACTCAAATATCTCATAATCTGTTTCAATGCTCTTCCATGTGACTCTCGTGGTTGATGCATGTATCTACTTACCATTCCAACCGAGAATGCTAAGTCTGGTCTCGTGTGCAACAAATACCTTAAACAGCCAATCTTCCTTCTGTAATCTATTGCATCGATCTCTGGATCAGATTCACTCTCTTTGCACAGCTTAAGTCCAAACTCCATTGGAACATGTATCTTGTTGCAGTCTTCTAACCCTGCTTCTTGTAGTATCTTCTTTGCGTAAGCTTCCTGCTTTATCTCAATTCCTTCGGTACTTTGATTCACTTCTATACCAAGGTAGAAGCTTAGTCTTCCCAAATTGGACATCTCAAAATTCTGAGACATATTTGTCTTAAACTCATTGATGACATTGAGTGTGCTTCCAGTCACGAATAGGTCATCTACATGGACGGCAACAATCAAACAATTCCTTCCTTCTTCTTTTCTATATACTGAGATTTCTTTAGCACACCGTGTGAACTGCAATTCACGTAATATTCCATCGAGTTTTGTGTTCCAACACCTAGGAGCTTGCCGTAAACCGTGTAAGGCTTTTACAAGTTTGAAAACTTTATCCTCTTCTTCTTTCCAAACCCTATTGGTTGTGAAACAAAGACATCTTCTGTCAAAATTTCGTGTAAAAATGCAGTTTTAACATCCAGGTAATGAATCTCCCATCCACTTGAAGCTGCAAAACCCATGAGTAATCGGATTGTTTCAATACGTGCTACTGGAGCAAAAACTTCATCAAAATCAACTCCAGCTTCTTGTGCATATCCTTTAGCAACCAAAAGTGCTTTATGCTTGTTTATTGATCCATCAGCATTCCTCTTAAGCTTGAAAATCCATTTGAATCCAATTACCTTAACACCTGCATGTTTATTTACCAACCTCCTTGTCTTGTTTTTTTTAATCGAATTAATCTCTTCTACACACGCTTTGTGCCATTGTACTGAGTCTTTTGTTTCCTCATAGCTTAGTGGCTCATTGTTAAGTGAAAGCAGCAGCCTCTCACATTCGATATTTGCAAAGAGTACATAATCGTTTAGGTATGATGGAACATGACTCTGTCTCTGCGTTCTTCTGAGAGGTTGAGTCGTTTCTTCAGTAACTTCTTCCACGGTGTCTGTATTTTCTGCATCATTAGTCTCATCTTCACTATGATCATCTTGTTCAATAGACTAAGCATCATCATTTTGATCAAGTATGTAGAATGCCTCACACTTTCTCCCCTTAAGTAATTAGGTATTTCCATAGCTTTATGGATGCTTCTAGTCATCTCCATAAGGGTTTTGTTTCTTCTTTCTACCACACCATTTTGTTGTGGCGAATATGGAGCTGTAAGTTGTCTCTTAATCCCTCTTTTCTCACAGAAAACACCGAAGTCTCTTGAAACAAATTCCCCACCTCTGTCAGTTCTTAGTTGCAATACATTTGTTTCAAATTCTCTCTCAGTCATAGTGACAAACTCCTTGAATTTCTTCAAAGCCTCACTCTTTTCTTTTAAGAGTATCGACCACATATACCTAGTAGGATCATCTATTAAGACAAAAACATACCTGTTTTGTGTTGGTGTCGATGGCGAGATAGGGCCACAGAGGTCTCCATGTATCAACTCAAACGCTTTAGTAGCTGGAATGTACTTGCCTTTGGGAACGTTTGACGATTTTGCTTCCCTCTCAAGAATGAGTTGCAGAGATCTTTATCTATGGTAATAGCAGGCAAACCTTGTACCATCTTCAGTGTTGACATATCTTTGAGGGTTTTAAAATTTATATGCCCAAGTCGTGCATGCCACTTCCATGATTCTTCATGAAATTTAGTGAGAAAGCATGTCGGTTTCTCAATCTGCAACTTTACTTTATACAATCTATTAGCAGCTCTTTTCACTTTGACAAGTAGCTTCCCATTCTTGTCGTGTAAAGTAAAGACATCACTCTTCATAAGGACTTCACAACCTTCCTCTGTTGTTTACCCCAAGCTCAGTATGCTGCAGTTCAAGCTAGGTATATAGTAAATCTCTGACAGTTTTCTCTGTTCTCCTGTTTTAGTTCTAAACATAATCGACCCTTTTCCTTCAATTGCAACACATGATCCATCTCCAAACCTCACTTTCCCTCTTATCTTTGTGTTTAGCTCACTGAAGTAAGACTCATTTCCCGTCACATGGTTGCTTGCTCCCGTATCCAAGTACCACTCTCCACTATCTCGTTTTTCTTCCTTAAATTTCTTCGGATTCACCTTCTCTTCATTAAGGAAGATTACTTCATGCATATAGACTGATTCATCAGCTCGTTCTGTCTCTGAATCATCTTGTTCTTCATCTATCTTATTCAGCTCTTCTAACTTTTTCTTTCTCTCAGGACAGACAGAGGCAAAGTGTCCTTTCTTATCACATCATTAACACACAATATTAGACCTGTCTTTCTTCTCTTTGTTTCTATCTTGGTTGTTTGTGTTTCGACCTCTTCCTTTCCCACGAGTCTGTCCGTTATACCGATCAGTTCTTGAGTACAATGATCATCGTGAGATTCACTTTCTTCCTCTTCTTTTATTCGTTCTTCGTAAGCTTTAAGACGTCCAACTATGTCTTCATACCCTGTTTTATTCAATTCTAGAACCTGTTCCAAAGAAGCAATAATGTGAATATATTTCTTCCTAGGTAAGCCATTAAGAAACCTTTTCACCATCTTTGATTCTTCAATGGCTTCTCCTAGTGCTGCAGATTTTGATGCTAATTCCGACATCTTTCCAGCATAATCATCTATCTTGTCTAAGTCTTTCATCTTTAACCTTTCAAACTCTGACATTAAAGTTTGCAGTCTAGCTTCCCTTACTCTCTCTGCCCCCATATTTCTTGCCTTAATAGCTTCCCACATCGCTTTTGGAGAGCTTTGATCACCAATCTGTAGGATGAGACTTTCTGGAACAGATTGAAACAACAAAGTCGTGGCTAAGTGCTTCTTCTCTTCAGCACTTGAGTCCAACTCAATTGACTCCCACACTCTGTGTACTTGTAAAAGTACCTTCATCCTCATTGCCCATACCGTATAGTTTGTTGATGTAAGCATAGGACACACAACAGCCGACGGAACTGACTCCTTCCTTATGGTCTTCACGTCATCATGCATGTCTCAAAGCTTCTTTTTCTGTTTCACAGGAACATAATCTTCGCTCTGATACCAAATCAAGTTGCAATAACAAACACAAATACGTTAAGTTCTCGTTGTATTGATTGTAAAATATCGACTCAAAACCAAACAATACAATAAACTTTCTTGTTCGTTATGTCGTATTACACAAACTCGTAATACTCCATATTTATAGACTCTTTTCCAATCTTGAAAAAGATCTATTACTTAACATATCTAAACAGAAATATTCACCTCTAAATCTATCTAGAAACTTTAATCTTATCTTCAATTTATTAGGCCTTATCTCTAAACTTTATACATCTTAATAAAGCTTTAACTTAGGCCTAACATCTGAAGCTTAACCAACAGAATCACGTTAGGGGTTCTATATACAGAGAATCATGCTAAGCTTAAAAAAGACACACAAAGAAGCAATTAATGTCAAGTGGTATACACAACATTCCAGAGATTGATCACAACCCTTCCAATCTCTGTAACTTGTTTGTAATACACCTTTTGCAAAGCTGACATATCACACTTTAATATGACATGTCTTTCCAGGAAGGAAATTCTCTACTTCATCCTTTTTCCTTCTCAGTATAAACGGTCTTATAACCTGAATGTGACAGAGTGAATAAAACATTGCATACAGAATCTTGATAATACATAGAAGGAAAGATAACAGTAGAACCAATATGATGCAGACGGTGGATGATCAAGAGCTTTTCTTCATCCGTAAGACTAACATTACCACGGTCAGCAAAAGGAGCATTAAACCATTCCTCGAAGTTCTGAACCGAGTTAAAAATGTTAGGGAGTAGAAAATTGAGCAATGACCAAAGTTCTTGAAGACTATTCTATATGGGAGTTCCGGTTAACAGAAGTATGCGTTTTATCCTATAGTTGCACTCAAGATAAATAAATGTAAGAAAATATACTTAATTACCTCATTATTCTCACGGAGATAAATCTGAGTTGATATAAACATAATAGTCAGCTAACATCATTCACATCAGACAAATGAATATAGAGATGTACCTTGTTACTAGTGTCTTTGCAAGAGCAGATTCGTGTTTCTTCAGTCGATGTCCTTCATCAACAATCATGTAGTACCACTCAATTTTCTTCAAAAATGATTTCTCTCATGATAGGATCATAATGGGTTATCAACACATTAAATTTTCCATCGCCTGCAATTTTTTCCCTTATTGCTTTTCTTTCCTCTATACGTCCATCATAAAGGAAAGCTGCAACGCTGTCAACGAACAGAATGACTGTTTTTTAGACATACTATTCATAGCAATGCAAGTGCCCAGCACCAAAAGAAATATTGTCAGCAACATACCTGGTACCTATGTTGCAAACTCGTTTACCCAGTTTGGCAGAACAGCTTTTGGAGCAACTATCAGATAAGGCCCAGACACACCTTTGTTCTCTAGAAGATACGCAATTAGAGAAATTGTTTGAATGGTTTTTCCCAAACCCATCTCATCAGCTAAAATTCCATTGATATTATTGTTGAATAGAGAAACCATCCATTGCAGCCCTTATAAACGATAGGATCGTAGTTCTCCACCTTGTAGAAGCGAGGGCTGCTCTGTCACCTGTTAAAAGTATATATTGCTACCTTCATCCCCTGGTCTATAAGATGGTGGTGGCGGCTTAAGAAGTTAACCCTACAGCTATTGTATGTAGTACAGAGATCAAACTTACTTTCGCTTGTATTGAATGAATAGCAGAGTTATACTGCCTCTGCCCTTCTAGTAAATCATTGGAGTCATCGTTATTGTCAGACTCAGTGACATCTATATCTTGATCAGGAAGCAGATCCTGCAATGCTTCACTTCTTGGAGCATCAAGTTCAGACAAGTCAGATTAATCTGGAATCACCATAGTAACAGAAACTCAGGATTAATCTGAAGATAGCAACACAAAAATCAAACCAGTTACATAAACCTATCCTTGACACTGCAACATGGTTCCATGATCTCAAGCTTGGCAGCAACACTTGCGCCACAACCCTTGACTATATTATTCAAGTACACCATTGGAGTTTTCCCAATAAGCTAAATCAATTTATAAACATTCACAAAATATGATTAGACAACGAAATCAAAACTCAAGAGTAGATAATAGCAAATCAAATGTATTAGAAAAGAAAAGTTACATTCACAAGCCTTATGCTCACTTAATTAACTGTTCTACCCTAAAGTGAAAAAACTGATCACCACTTTAGCTTCCCTCTCTCAGTTCAGATGCAATCAAAACACAACAAAGAGGAAAAACCCATCTAACCTGAGCGGCATTCTCCGCGATATTGAGCCCTTCTACTCCACCTTCAGGCACAAACACAGCCTTACACACAAGACTACAACACCAGCGGCTCTGTCTCTTGAGTGCTAGAGAAGCTGGAGAATAGTCGGAAATAGCAGTCGTTCTAGAGGATACAGAAAGGGAAGAAAGTTCCCGTGAGTATTGAAAAGGCTGGTGGCGAGAAGTCAACGAATTAAGAAAAAAAACCAATGGAAGATGTCGTCGCCATGACTTGCTCTTTCGCTTATGTATCTTCCTCACTTTCCCGAAATTGTACACAGAGAAATTGATAGTACGCGATTCATCTCTCGTCCAATTTAGAGTCAATCCCGTGATGACACGTCACCGGCTTTTAATGTTTCCAAAACATCTACATTAAAAACCGTTTCTTCCTCTTAATTCATATTTTTCTTTTTTAATTATTATTTTGAAGTTAAAAACTTTCATTAGATACACTAATAGAGGTGCTCTTAGGATATAAAGACTAACCAAATTTCGCAGCCCAACACATATTTCACCTTGTCTTAAAACACCAAAAATATATAGACTACATATACAAAACATAAAAATAAGACTATTGCATTATTAAAAGAAAAAACTAAACTAAAACTGAATATCCAAAAACACTGCATTTGTAGAATAGAATGAAAGAAAAGGAATAAGAAAAAAAAACTAATAGCTGAAATAACTTAGAACAAAGCCGAAATGCAAACAATAGAAAATCCAAGAAAAGAAATAAGATTGCGCGCATGAACTGAGAGGTTGTTTGTGCCAGACTTTGAGGGAGCTGGTGCAGTCTCAGTCGAAGAAGACGGAGAAGTTTCCGGTGAAGTCTTAGGTCTTGATCCAGCCGATGGAGAAACTGCTTCAATATTATCATTTCATAGATTACACTAATATTCAAATTAAAAAAATTTAGTGTTTTTATATAAACTTAAATCTAGTTTTTTTTTTCTTTTTTTTTGTTCATAATTGAATTGATAAAGCATATAATTGTTGACTAGGAGGGTTAAAATAAAATCTATTTTAAAAGATTCAAGTTTTTGAAAAACAGGATTTCAGCTTTTGAATACTGTTTCTTTTTACAAATCAACATTTAAGTTCTTAGTTTTTAAAATATCCTAAAAATAGAAAAAATAGTTTTTAGAAATTTACCGTTATTTTCTCTAAAATCTAAAAACCAAGTTCTGGAGTTTTTTGGAAACAATAAACGGTAACAAAATCAAAAACTAAAAATGAAAAACTAAAAAATACAATCTTGATACCAAAAGGCCAAAAAATCCTTCTCTATTCATGGCCAAAATCTTCTTTGTTTATACTATTATGATTATAGTTAAAACAAATGGAATAGAGTAATAAAGTTATATATTAGTTTCAAAAATCACAAAATATATTTAAATCAAGTGTAATTGAATAAAACTTTATGGAATTAGTTGAAGCGAATACATTGATGTTGATTTTTATATTTATAATTATAGTATTAATCATCAGCTAAAAGTATATTACATACAAACTTAAAATGAAACCTATTATATATATATATATATATATATCCATCGATCACATTAATCCTCGAGTGGGGAAAAAATCCTTCACTCTTAATTACTAAGTATCATATGAAAAAATTTAACACATACCAGGAGACGTGACAGGAACAGATCCACTTGCTGTAGTCGGACTTGGAGGCAATACACCTGAAAAAAATTAAACATTCAATTATAAGTAAACAAATCCGTCGAAAATTCATCCGAAACAAACCACTTTAACAAATTCCAATAGATAATAGCCGTCGTTAGAAATAAAAACAAAAATATAAAAAAATCACCACAATGAGGAGGAGCAATGGAGAGTTTGCAAGCCTTAGGAGTCTCAAGAGCTCTTGAGGTATTCAAATCAATTCCCATTTGGCTACTACTCTCCAAACCATAGCAAATACATTGTGGGTTATATTGTAGAACAGTTTGAATTCCGTCACAACATGAGTTCTCTGGCTTAGTTTCGTTTGATCCGACACTAAGGTAAGTGATACAATCCATCATGCTAAATATGACTGATGAACAATCAGAATTCGACGGTCCTGGTGCCGGAGACGGATTTGCAAGTGATGATGATAGTAATAGTAATAAGATGGAACAAATCGATTGCTTCATTTTTGTGTTTTTCTTTTGATGAAGATAGAGATTTTTTTGTTTTTGTTTTTTGCTTTTTTTAATCCAGATGATAGAAGAAGGTGAATATAAATAGAATTGAAGTAGAAAAAAAGCTAAGATATTAAGTGTGTGTATATTATTATTTTTGTTTTTAGGGTTAAAAGTCCTATTCTCGTTCCTTAAATGTCGAAACTATAAATTTTTGTTGAATAGGTTATTTAGTTTGTTATCGTGATTTGAATTTTTTAGTGTTTGTTGGTAAATTATCGATTATTTCTATTCTGTTTTCCTTTTATTTTCTTTTAGGATATGATGGTAACTTAAATTGGTTTGTATTATTTGTATATTTGTAATTTAGCGTTTTTTATATAAAAATCTTTTTTTCAATACAAATAGTTTTTTTTGGTAACAACTACATACAAATTAATCAATGTTCGCAGCCGAAACAAAATCTTTCTGTAAATAAATGTTTCTCTAGTCAAAAGACTAATTATAGGTTACTAGATTTTTAAAAGCATTTTCAAAATATCTTTTACATACTTTTTATTTTTAATAATTGCATCGTCAAGACTAAACTCATAATCTAAATTTATTCATAAAACCGTATATTATCATATGTAATGAAGTGAAACTGAACTTTAAGTATATGAACCATAACTCCAACAATTAACTACTACACTTAGAAAAGTTTAACCTCTTTATATACTTTATTTATAAAATATTGAAATCAAAATTTTGCTTATTTATAATTTTTATTCATATGTCAAATCAAAATATTTGTCAAATCATATGTTTGATGCATTTTTAAATATATGTCACTAGGCTAAATGCCTCTAGGTGGAATTAGCACTCACAAAAATTTATTTATATTTTTTTTTGTCAACAGCAAATTATATTGGGTTATAATTGGCTGGCTCAATAGCCAAATTTATACATAATGTAGGCGGGGGACTCGATCCCTGATTGTGCAAATGAGCTGTCTTATGTAAATTTACCGTCTGACCACTAGGTTAAGAGCCATTTACAAATATATTTATATTTAGATAGACAAATTCTTATATTGATTTATTAATATTGAAAATTTTGAATAAATTAGTATATATTTTTGTCTAACAGATGGATCATTAAAGTTCCATAACTTCTAATAATTATGCCATGGGTAAACACTATTACCTGAAATAAAATAAAGATGTGACACTCAACCATTTAACTAAAAGTTTTCCTAAAATAAATTAATATCTATGTTTTTTCTGCTAGCACTTGAATCAGAAGACTGACTGATCAAAACTCGTAAAGAAAAACAGTTATATATGTACCATATATAGTAAAGTGGTAAAAAAAAAATAGTTAACTATATGTGTACCTATATGCAGAGAATTTGAAACTTATGTCAGTGTTGAACTCTTGTTTTAAAGGTTTCTCTAAGTTAATCTTTTATAGGTCTGATTGGTTCACTTGTAGCTTTTAACATTTTGTTTTAGGATTTCAGCTTTAGATATTATTTTTATTTTTTGCCAAGGTCCATTCTTTTGTTCGAAGGACTGAGTATACCATTTCATTACCTATATTGATTCGAACTCATAGATTTTGTAATACAATTCTATGAGTACTCTTACACTATCATTTGGACAGAGTTTATTCACAATCTCAACCCAAGACTTCATTCTCAATCATCTCCTACACTATAATCATGTAGTAACTAATCAAATCTAATATATGAGATTAAATTATCAAGTTATGTCATATTAATTACTTTAAACAAATATATTTCCTTCTATATTATTTTTGTATTATTTCTATAAAATTGAATAGATAATCATATCATCAAAGTATATTTGAATAATTTAAATAGTCAAGAATTAGGATCATATATATACACATAATAAATAAATGTTAATGGATTTATGTCGAGTTTGCACTCTCAAAAATATATTTAGATTGAGATTTAAAAACTTTTATTGTCATTTATTAACATTTAAAATTAATATTTCACTAATTTTTCTCAAGTGGTTAAAATTACTTAATAATTCGACATTTAAATTGATAAGATCCAAACTATCCTAACCATGATCAATTCACATAAACTCCTAAAAAGTGATGATGATTGAATAATATTAATACTAACAAGATGGAACAAATGATCGATTGCTTCATTTTTCTATGTATTTTTCTTTGGTGAAAGATAGTTTTTTGTTTTCTTTTATTTCTAGTCAGCAGATAGAAGATGATGACTATAAATAGAATTCAATTTATAAAAGGAAAAAAGAAGAATATATTAAGTGAGTGTATTTATTTATGTTAGAGGTGGAAGTCGATCCAATTTTTGTTCCTTACATATTACGGATTATGAATTTTTTTGAATATGTTATAAGTCTGTTATCACTGATTTGAATTATGTTAGTTTTTGTTAGTAAATTATAGATATGTAAATTCAGTGTATCACAAAGCAAAAACTTTAATAGAGAATTTCTTCACTTCAGTCAAAAGACTATTTATGAATTATTATTAGATTTGTAAAAACATATTCAAGATACTCAATTTATAAAAGTTTTTAGTCTTTATATTGAAATTGGACTCATTTAGAGTTTTTGTTCAGGTTTTTATATGTCAAATCAGACTATTGTCCGTGTTATACACGGAACATTCTTTCAAAAAATAATATGAATTTGTAGTTGTTTACAATTATTTATAGTCTCTATATGTTGTGTTTTTTATATATCATGATTTGTATTTTGTATAGAAATGTATATTAATTTTTATATTATTATATGATTATATATACATGTATCTATGGTAAATTTTTGTGCTTAACTTACATTTATTAGTATTTTTTGCTGTTTGATATTAACATTTGATGTTTATTTGATTTTGGATGAAATTTTAATTTTTATATAGTTAAATTTTGGTGAGTGTGTAAAGAGTGTAATTAGCTAATATATATTAAGTTTTGACTTAAAAAAAAATATCTAAACATACAAAATTATATATATGGTACATAATTTTTACAATTAACTATCATTTTTCTAAGATTTAGTTGATTTTTAATCACAATATGATTCATTCTAAAGTACCAAAAAGTACTATAAAAATTACAATATGATATTCTTTTGGATATTAAAAATAAAAATTATTATTAAATTTATAATTTCGTTTAAATAATTAAGAACAAATTCTAACAAATATATAATTTACTATAAAAAATTAAGACCAGTATATATTTATATGCATATTTTAAGAATATGTTGTTTTTCAGTAAAATAAATTCATAATATTGCTTAAATATTTTTAATAAGTTGTTATTTTTTAATAAAAGAAAGAGATAAGGCATGTGTGTTATATATTCTGGTCTTCTATTGCTTAAATAGATAACATAATTAGTGATGGTTATTAGATTTAACATTAGATTATATTTTAGAAATAACTTATACATTACAAATCTCTTAAAAGCTTCAATACATGTCTCATTCATATATTGACAATAAAAGAAAACTAACTATAGAAATTATAGTTACTAAGAATATCATAAAGTTATATAAAAGATGTCATTGAATGTTATTGTTTGTCAAACATATAATTTTATATTCCTATATTCAATTTATATTAATGAAAATATGTAAGAAGTTATATTCAATAGATTCGATTTATAATGTAAGCTCGATTTTAGTGTTATGAGATTATGTAAAGTATATAGCATACCATAGAGTTAATAATCGATATAAATACTCTGTTATTTTAGGAATTACAATCATATTGAAATAAATGGATTTACATAAAGTAAAGAAAGTGTAGCAAAAGCTAAATGAGTGTTGATCAACAAAATTAACCAAATTAGTCTTTTGATAAATTTCGAATAACCTAATATGTAATATAACACATCGCCAAAAGTTATAGTGCAAAAAAAAAATCAGCCTTTTATTATATAAAAGATTATATGTTTGATGCTTTTTTATTTACTCTAACTTAAAAGATAACATGTGGAGGATAAGATATATAGCTAAACAGTTTTTATGATATCAATATTTTGTATAGCATAAAATTTAATAATTTGAATAGTTAATATTTAAACATAATATTATGGATGTCCTAAAATTTGTTAAATATAAAAATATGTTAAACGCCGAGAACAGGTGTCCTAGTAGTGTAGTCACTTTACAAATCCTTATGGCATCAGGGATCGAACCCCTTACCTGCAGTTGTAGGAGTGAAATTTAAAATTCAGTAAAGTATTTGATAAAATAAAAATATGTTAAATGAAATGATTTTAAATTAATAAAAAAATTGAAAATAACTTTACTACAAAATTTATTGGGTTGCCAGTTTTTTTCATTTTTATACTTATTTATTTCTCAACTTTTTAATATACTTTTTATTTTATGTTATATACTTTATTTTGTCTCTAAATCCATACACATACTTCTAATATTCACATATTAAATTTAAAATAATGATTACTGTTACGAATTTCGTGATTTGGTTTTTGCGTTTAGCACTAAAATGACGTTGTTTTAGTGAATATTTAGCTAATAGAAAACCAAAATAACGTTGTTTTTATTTTAGAATTTTTTTTAATTAAAATAAAGCCAAAAAGAAGAGTGATGAACTCTCCACCGCCGAGAAGAATAGATCTACGGAACTCCGATGTCTCGTTCTTCTTCATACACGCAAATCTGATGAACTCTGGAAAGCTAACAAGTGCCTCAACAACCGGCTCTTCAAGTGAAAAATTAATTCATAAATTGTTGTAATTTGAATCATATTTGCTTTTATGTTTTGCTTCTTTAGATGCACATAACATGTTTGTTAAAATACTTAACTCTTAAGAAAACTAAGACAAAACAAGATGCATCTAAATTAGGCCAAGTGGTTGGGTTTGTGTGAACGTTTTGAACTGATTTTTTGCATAAAAATTTGATATTTTTATCTAAACCCAAACACAAAAATCAGATTGAAACAAAATTAACGCTTTCTAAATATTTAATATTAAAGATGTTAGAAACCGAATCAAAAGCATTATTCACGAGTTTAAACCAATCAAATGGAGTTGAGAGACTGCTTTCTTTATTTTTCCCGTAATTTCAACTTTCTGAAGAAGACAAAGTCTTTTAGCAATATTTTTCATGACTAAAATGACGTCGTTTTTGCTTTTTATATTCGCCAAATATTTGACAAAAACAATATCATTTTGGTGCTAAACGCATAAACTATATCACAGATTTAACAACAGTAATCGTTATTTTCAATTTAATTGTATGTGTAGTAATATGAATAAATATTATAAGTTTGTTTATAGATCTAAAGATTAAAAATATTATGGCACGAAATATAAAGTTAAAAAGTTTGTGTTAAAAGATTGAGAAAAAAATAAATAGACAAATATAAAGTTAAAAACCGACAATCCAAATATATTAAATACTTTGATTAATTTATTATATTTTTATAAGATCTTAAAAAAAATTGAATATTATTTTCATTATTCGTTTGTTTACAAAATGTTTACGTTTTTTTGTTCCAGATTTGAAAATATTTTCATTTTTTATTTTATTAATTACAAATGGAAGTGGAAAACCTTATATCAGAATTGAGCAAATTGGGCCGAACATTATAATGGCCAAATCCTTGTAGGAAACGTAACATGGAATCACTATAAAACAAACGAAAACCTAAAATCGAAATTAAGCAAACATCATTTCTTCTCCAGGGATCAGGTTCGTATACTCGCACTTGATTTTAGATTTCTGGGATTGATTTACTAAAAATTTGATTCCTCTATGGTTTCAATTCGAATCTACTCTATCTTGGGTCATTACTTTTTAGCATTTGGGTTTAAATTGGTTGAGTGTGAATTGAAATGGGCCTAATGGACCTACGAGATTTGACTAATTTTTTATTAAAAACAATATCATTTGTCCCATATTGAAAGATTGAGTAATTTTTGTGTTGTATATATTAAAGACATGTTTATGTCATTTGATATAAGTATTATATATAAGACCAATAATCAAAGCACAATCAATAATTTTGAGCTCCTACAGTGAGGTGGTAAAATAGAGCCTTTGAACCAAGACCCTATTCTATATTCTCTTGAGAAAACTTGCTATTTGAGGGAGTTGAGTGGAAAAGAAAATGAGTGAGCGAGTCTTTTTGATCAAGAGATCAAGACTATATATAAAGTCAAGAGAGCCATGAATGAAAAATCTTTGCAATTATTTTACATTATTATGAGATAATTCTCTTAATGGAAAAATATTTTTGGAGTTACAAATTTGTAAAATTGCAATAGCATTGTGACTTCTATTTCTTATTTTAAAAGTTTCAACACTGGACTATAGAAGATATTGAGAAATATGTATTGCCCAAGAAAGTGTACACATTGCCTCCATTGTTGTCCAACTTAGCTGAGCATACGTTCTTGAACATTGCTGGAATGACTGATAGAGGTGAAGTTGTGTTCTCGATGCTCGGGATAGTAGATCTATTCTACATTTATTATTCAACCTCCATGTCACAAGAGTCCAAATACAAAGTTTTGAAGTGTTTAAGGATTCGAGAGTTCGGGCCTATGTAGACTATTCAGAGAATTTGAAACTTATGTGAGAGGGTTCAACCCTTGTTTTAAAGGTTTGCCTTTTTCTTTTTTTTGTCGAACTCTTAAAAGGTCTGTCTAAGTTATTCTTTTAGTCGATTAGTATCTCTATTTCATTCTTTTGTTCCAAGGACTGAGTATACCAATTCATCACCTATATTTTTGTCTAGCTCATAGATTTTGTAATTCAGTTCTATGAATACTTTTACCCTGTCACATGGTTAGAGTTGATTTACAATCTCAAGCATAGTACGGACGACTTCACTATCATCACCTACACACGTTAAAAGTCACCATCGTATTCTTTTTCAGCAAGTTTCAATCTCATCTCATTCGCACGGTTGATATCAATTGCTATGATGAACATTTCAATATTGTTCCATTAGAGGCAATTAATGGCTGCATACAAACAAATCATAGCCTTCAATAGTGGTGGCTCCCTAGAAACTGTGAAGAATGGAGTATATATTAATATATAAAGTTATCTGTGAACCAACTCCAAAGATTTCCATATGGCGACGCTCAAATTCATCTAATATCCCGAGTTCGCAAATAAAATGGAAACTATTTTTTTCTCATCAGAGGAGATGGTATTTAAGCCATATTAAACCCTTTAAAGGGTGAGGGATGGAAACTTTTACTGGGTGCCAGAGCTCCAGCCCTTTAACTATTGGGCCATGCAAGTATCCACGTGAATACAAGCGCTAAACAAATTAAAATAAAATATATATATATACTACAGAAAAAAGATATTCGAAATAAAAAAAAATCATTACAATTCAGTCACAAATAGCATGTCACGAGAGACTTGCGACAATTTTTATTATGTTGCATATTTATGATAGTTTTAGTTCCTTCACAAAATTTACGAAAAATTATAGTCTCAAATTTTCGTAAATATTCTCCGCAAAAGATTTGCGGCTACCAGTATTTAATATTAAATATAAATAATTAAATAATTTGGAAATTGATTATTAAAATATATTAAATTAAATATTTTAAATAGAAAATTGATTATCGGTTACTAAGAGGATATATGGTTAACTAATGAAAAGGACATTTTTGCTGAAGCTGTAAGATATTTTTCCGAACTATTTTTCAATAACGGAGATTCGACCATGGCATTAGACGAATTGGAAACTAAAGTTACTGATTTTGATAATCAAATGTTAATGCGTCCAGCGACGGGTTTGAAAATTTATCAGGCCCTGTTCTCGATGGAAGGTGATAAGGCACCGGGACCAGACGGGCTCACGGCTCTATTTTTCCAACATTCTTGGGAGATTGTCAAGGAAGATTTAGTTAAATTGGTAAATAACTTTCTTCAGAATGGATATTTTGAGAGAAACTTAAATAGAACAAATTTATGTCTAATTCCAAAGGTTTCGCGACCCACAAAGATGGTGGAATTTAGACCCATAAGTTTATGCAATGTTGCGTATAAAATAATTTCGAAGGTAATGTGTTTACGACTGCGGAAGATACTACCTAAGTTAGTATCGGAAACACAGTCAGCTTTTGTGACAGGACGAAACATTTCTGACAACATATTAATTGCGCAGGAAATGTTTCATACCTTGAGAACAAATAATTCTATAAAAGGGAAGTACATAGCTGTAAAAACAGACATGAGTAAAGCCTACGACCGTGTTGAATGGAATTTTGTTCGAATTCTCTTACAGAAGTTGGGCTTTAGTGACGCATGGATTAAATGTATTATGTTTTGTGTTACAAGCGTGGAATACTCCGTTTTAGTAAATGGGGTACCGGGAGGTAGGATCTTACCCAACCGCGGACTCAGACAAAGAGACTCAATGTCCCCTTACATTTTTGTCTTATGTACAGAGGTCTTGATTGCCAAACTAAGACAGGCCGAACAGAGGAGTCTTTTGACTGGACTCTCAATTGCCAGAACTAGCCCATCAATAACACATATGTTGTTTGCTGATGACACTCTATTTTTTTGTAAAGCCTCAAAAGAGGAAACACAACAGATTTTGAGGATACTTCGAGAATACGAAAGGATTTCAGGACAACAAATAAATTTCACGAAATCATCGATTCAATTTGGGCAAGATATACCAAACGCTGATCGATTGGAGATTCATCAGACACTGGGAATATATAATGTGGGTTGTGCGGGTTCATACTTAGGATTATTGGAGAATATAGGAGGAGCAAAAACGAGGGTTTTTGCATATGTGAGAAACCGATTAAAGAAACGGATAAATAGTTGGTCTTCGAAATTGTTATCAAAAGCAGGTAAAGAAGTGCTTATTAAATCAGTGCTCACGGCTTTACCGACATATGTGATGTCCTGCTATCGGTTACCAAAACTGATTATTCATCAATTGAATGCCGCTATTGCGGAATTCTGGTGGACTAATTCACAGACGACACGTGGTATTCACTGGCAGAAATGGAAGGCCGTATGTCAACCTAAGGCAGAAGGGGGTTTGGGGTTTCGGGTCCTCGAAGAATTTAACTCGGCACTATTAGCTAAACAACTATGGAGACTCATAGATTATCCGGACTTGCTTTTTAGTAAAGTTATGCGAGGCAGGTATTTTAAAGATACATGTCCGCTGACAGCGGTAACCGGGGCTAATCCCTCGTATGGATGGCGTAGTATTTTATCGGCAAGAACATTAGTAAGGAGGGGTGCGATCAGGAAGATAGGGGATGGGTCACAGATAAAATTCTGGATGGACCCTTGGATCCCAGACGTAGTACCTAGACCGCCGCTAGAGGTATCAGTCAATCCATATCTGAACCTTACGGTGGATCAATTTATAGACAACCGAACAGGCACATGGAAGGAGATCTTAGTGAGGCAGTATTTTGACCCAATGGATGTTCAATTAATATTAGGAATTCCAATTTCCCGCAAGTTACGTCAGGATTATTGGGGATGGCATTATACTAGGAATGGCAGATACTCTGTCCGATCAGGTTATCTCGCAGAGGAGGAGTTCTCCCAGAGGGCTATGGCAAGTTCTGGCCCCAGTTTTCGAGCTTTATATGAGCAGGTGTGGCGAGTAGACGCTCCGAATAAGATTAAACATTTTTTATGGCAAATCTTATCAGGGAACATAGCAGTTAAAGGAAATATGGTGACTCGGGGGATCAAATGCGATCCAACGTGTTCACGATGTGGAGCAGAGAAGGAAACCATTAACCATGTCCTTTTTCATTGTCCGCTAGCAAAACATACATGGGCATTTTCCGAGATTCCATCTGTCAGCGGGGTATTCCCGGGGGAATCAATTTGGTATAATCTGGACTATTTATTCTGGCGGTTACCAGGAAGAGGAGAAATGAAAATTTTTCCGTGGATGATTTGGAACCTGTGGAAAGCACGTAATGAACATTGTTTCTCGAACACTATAAGTGATCCGCGTAGTATTATTACACGGGCCTCAGGAGAATTTGCAGAATGGACTAAAGACTCGATTCCACGCTTTCGATCAATACATCAGTCAGGGGACAATAAATCAGATTGGATTTTCCCATCTACAGCCATATCAGGGTTCACGGGTTACAAGTGCTTAGTGGACGCGTCCTGGAAAACATCGGACCTTAAGTCAGGGTTTGGATGGTTCGGATTTCCAGATTCAATAGAGGGTACTTGTTCCGGAGCAAGGTGTATTCATCGAAGTTTATCAGCGCTACATGCAGAGATCGAGGCGGTTCTTTGGGCGATGGAGTAATGATAGCAATCCAAGTTTTGGAGGTGGAGATGTCGACAGACTGTGAGACGGTGCTCGAGGTCTTCACAAAGCCGGAGGAGTGGCCAGCATTTCTTCCCTATCACGAAGAATTCGCACGACTTCGCTCTTCATTTTCTTTTTTTTTGCTTTCTACGATTCCACGCATCCTCAACTATAGAGCTGATTCTTTAGCGAGATTTGTTTGCGAGACAAGCTATAGTTAAATGTACTCAGACTATTGTGCACTTGCACTTTATATATGAGATTCCAGTTGACAAAAAAAATAGAAAATTGAAATAATATTACGTAAACTAATATATTTTGTATTAGAAAAGAAGAAAAAAGGTTACATATGTCTTTTAAAAAAACAATAAAGATCAAAAAAATTTGTGATGTTGAGGAGTTGTTGCCGTAAATTATGTTCATCATGGCAACACTCCACCGGATGCGATGCTATCAGGATAATCATCATCATGCTGAGTTAAATCATGCATCTTCGAAATTGACGTTATTGTAGATCCTCTCTGATTTACCATCGACAAAAGATCCATTCAGTTTTTGTTTCGTTTCATCAAAATCTGTTAACAAATCAGAGACCAAATCTCTTCCAATATTCTGTATTTTTCTTTTTGACAACGGCATACAATAAGAATAACCAATAAACAAATTTATTATAAACCTATTATAATAAATATTTAGAAACCTATTATAAACATGTTCATAATTTATTATAAATTGAAATAACTAAAAATATTTAGAATCTTTCATTGAGACTTTAAATGAAATTTGTCAAGAGTGATGCTTGTGTCGTCCGACTGGTAGCACACCTAATATCGTCTTAGGATCAAGCCAATACTCAAAGAGGTCATTCCAAACCGGCGGATCCAGCCACATATGCATCGCTTTGTCACTTTATTTTTTTCAATGTGGTCTCAAACTCGGTATAAGATAAAATTTTATCTATAACAAAAAAAAATTTATAAGTTGGGTGAGATTCAGAACTTATCACTAATATTAAACTATATTACAGACAAACTAATTAAGCCATATGCTTCTTAAAATAGATAATTGCTTTAGTGAGTCGAAAGACTATTTATAGCGTAGCCTTTTGTAAAAGGTAAAAGCATATTCAAGATACTCTCTTTATTAAGTCTCTACGTTGAAATTGTGTTCACTAAAAATTTTTGCTTGAGGTTTTTCTTTGTCAAATTGTATGTTTGATGCATTTTTTATGGAAATCAACATGTAGAGATAAAAATGAAGTAAAGATTATATAAGCTTTAAGTATCTGAAGAAATATATATATTTTTAAAGTACCCTAAAATGCCAAATGAGTTGGACTATATTTAATAACATGATTCATGTGTGAAGATAGTGGTCATTGTTGGATTGTTGTTTATAAAATTGGATCTTAATCAATTTGAGGCCCAAATACTTATAACTGACGCTCTCTATCTTATTTTTTGATTGAGAATACGAATAAATTATGTGTACAAATACACATTAGAAATAAGAAGAAAAAATGTAGAGAAAAGAGAAGACTCAAGTAAAGCCTTAATGAGTTGCTAATTGGAGATTGATTATGAATAAATATGATCGAATCTTCAGTGTGCATATGACTGATTTTCTTCTTCTCTGTTTTCCTTTTCTTATTTCGATATGTTGATTCGTCTTGAGACGTTCAAGCTTGATTTCTATGTGCATAGAAGTGAGTAATTACAGAGTGAATACTGGAGCATACCTCCATAGAATCTTGCACAGGATTGGGTGATTAATTGCTTAAGTACAGTCGCTTAAGCTTTGTCTCTATACTTCTTCTTTTTCTTTGTTCTTGCTATTCAGATTGAAGGTTCCTACAGTTTGTTGGTTAAGTGTTATCAAATTGGTTAAGTAATTTAAAATTGAAATGTAGAACCAAAATCAATTTACGCTTAACCACAATTCCGGTTCAGTTCAAGTAAACCAAAAACATATGTATCTATATATGTGTATATATATACATGATGTTAAGAAGAAGAAGGCGAATATACAGAAAGAAATCGAAGATTCTCTTCTTGTTTTTGATCGTTATACTTCTTCTTGAAATCGGTTGATCTTGAGCTCTTCATGAATCTTCATCAGTTTTCATTAACCTTGAAGGAAGCGTGCTTGTTTTTTCAAGTTGCGGAGTTAAAGCTCTTAACATCTTCTTCCGTGTAACTCAGCACCGGAGTCGGGAGCTTGATTGTTAAAGCTCAGAAGTGTAACTTCGACTTCGCTCTTTCTAACTCTTAATTCTTTGTCTTCGAACTTGCTGCTCCAATCGTAGGTCTAACAGTCTTTAACAATCAATCTTAATTCGAAGACAACGATGACAAGAATCGGTGTGGTTCCAGACTTGTCAAAATTGCAACCACTCACCGGAGCAAATTATCGGAGATGGTCCGAAGAACTTCTTTTCTTCTTTCAAGAAATTGGGATAGACTACATCCTGGAAGAGGAAATAGGGTCCTCAATCGCGAGTGAGACAATTGACTCGTCGAACTCACAATCGAAGAAAGGAAGAAGAGAAGCAAGCTTTGAAGAACATAATCGAACCTGCAGAGGTCACTTGATTCGACATCTTTCGGAGAGATTGTTCGATATATATGTGAAATTGGACTCTGCAAGAGAAATCTGGGAAAGCTTAAAGAAGAAATACGGCAGAGAAGACAAAGGGAAGAAGCAGTACATAACCTCAAGATGGACAGCTTTCCAAATGAGAGATGATCTTCCAATCTTAGACTAGCTTCATGACTATGAAGCAATCGTATCCAGAATACGATCTGAAGGTATGTTGATCGATAATTATCTGGCTGCGCTGGTACTCATTGACAAATTACCATCTTCGTGGAATGAATATCAGTCAAAGCTCAAACACGAAAAGAAGAAAATGAGCCTAGACGAGTTAATCTCAGATATTATGATCGAAGATGCTAATAGAAGGTTTCAAGGGAACTCTTCAAGATCAGAAGGTTATAACTATTCTGATACGAATTTAGTAGAAAGCTCCAATGGGAAGTTCAAGAACAAAAAGAAGAAGAACCAGAAACCGAACAAGTATGGTCATAAACAAACTGCTGAGTTCAAAAGGAAGGTTCAATGCTGGAACTGCAACCAACCTGGACACAAGAAGCAAGACTGTAAGCTACCTCACAAACAGAGAGAAGAAATCAACGCAAATTTGACAGAAGCTTTAGTTGCCGTGGTGACTGAAGTGAATGCCACCACAGACAAAGTAGACTGGATAGTAGATTCAGGAGCTACAAGGCACATCTGCAACCAAGAGTTTCTATTCAAATCTATTGACAGCTCGGGATGTGAGAATGTGTTCCTTGGTGATGCAAGCGCCTTGAAGGTTACAGGTATTGGTGAGGTGAATCTAACACTATGCTCGGGTAGAACTCTGACTTTGACAAAAGTTCTGTTAGTTAAGAACATGCGTAGGAACTTAATATCTAGTGCACTACTAATGTTAGCTGGTATAAAACAAACTATAGATTCTGGAAGGCTTGTGTTAACCAAGAATGAAGAGTATGTAGGAAAGGCCTTTTGTAGTGGAAATCTGTTTGTAATTGAAACCATGAATGTGAATAAAGATGAGTCTCTTGCTTATGCGTCGTGTCTCTTTAATTCTTGTCATGAAAGACTAGGGCATGTTAGCTCAAAATCAATCAAAAGATTAAAAGACATGAAACTAATCTCTACTAACTCTAAGCCCAAATCATCAGAATGTGAAATATGCACTCAAGCTAAACACTTCAGAAAACCATTTAACAAAAATGTGTGTAGATCTACCTCCCTCTTGGAATTGATTCACTCTGACATTGCAGATTTTAAAGGAACTCCAAGTAGAGGAGGGAAGAACTACTATATAACATTCATCGATGATTTTTCTAGATTTGCTCAGGTGTATCTGTTGAAATCAAAAGATGAGGCTCTTGAAGTTTTCATACAGTACAAGACAGAAGTGGAGAATCAGCTAGACAAGAAGATAAAGAGAATACGCTCAGACAGAGGAGGTGAATACACCAGTGACAGGTTCAATTCTTTTTGTATAAATGAGGGTATAGTTCATGAATTCTCTGCTCCCTACACCCCTCAGCAGAACGGGATAGCTGAGAGGAAAAATCAAACTCTTAAAAACATGATGAACTGTCTAATCTTAAGCTCAGGGGTTAGTGTGTCACTGTGGGGGGGGGAAGCTATTTTATCGGCTTGTTTTATCTTAAATAGAGTACCACATAAAGGATGTTCTAAAATACCATTCGAACTCTGGAAAGGCTATTCACCTAACCTTGACTACTTAAGAGTATGGGGATGTCTAGCTAAGGTAGGATTGCCTAGCTTCAAGAAACAGAACAT
This sequence comes from Lepidium sativum, assembly GCA_023374145.1. Classification (NCBI taxonomy): domain Eukaryota; kingdom Viridiplantae; phylum Streptophyta; class Magnoliopsida; order Brassicales; family Brassicaceae; genus Lepidium; species Lepidium sativum. Next base: position 5,116 of record JAKUCM010002232.1, on the reverse strand, counting down.
AGGTCCTAAGACCCTATACTCAATATTCATAGGTAATGCACTTAACAGCGCAGCCTACAGATGTCTGACTTTTGATTCAAAGTCTAGATCCTATGGAAGTGTAATAGAGTCCAGAGACGTGACATTCCTTGAAAATGTGTTTCTATTTAAAACAAACAATGTCACATGTACTGAAAAACCAAGCCCTGACAAAAGAAATTTAGACAATTGTGATGCAGGTTTGAGGAAGAGTAAAAGAATGAGGACACAGAAGGACTTCGGGTCAGACTTCATCACCAGTTATATCGTAGAACACGATGAACTGAGTGAAGGATTCGTGTTCACATTCCTCACAGAAGATGATCCAATCTCTTACTCTGCAGCCATGAAGACCATTGATGTCATGTTCTGGAAAGAAGCCATCAACCAAGAATACGAATCTATAATGGCTAATCACACTTGGGATCTAGTAGACTTGCCAAACGGGTGCAAAGCCATGAAATGCAAGTGGATCTTAAAACGAAAACTGAAACCAGACGGGTCAATAGACAGGTTCAAGGCCAGACTAGTGGCCCATGGTTACTCTCAGAAATTTGGCATAGATTATTTTGATACTTACTCTCCTGTAACCAAGATTGCATCTATCAGATTATTGATCGCAATGGCATCCTCTCATAGATTGGTGGTGCACCAAATGGACTTTAAAACCGCATTCTTGAATGGAGACTTGCACGAGGAGATCTATATGTCTCAACCTGAGGGTTTTCTAGTGGAAGGACAAGAGACTAAGGTATGCAAACTTAAAAAATCTTTGTATGGGCTTAAACAAGCACCTAAGCAGTGGTTCGAAAAATTCAGTGTCATCTTGGTAGAGAATGGCTTCTCATTGAACTCTGGAGATACTTGCTTGTTTAGTAAAGTAATGGGACATGATTATGTTATCATTTGCCTCTACGTAGATGATATGTTGATCCTAGGTACATCTCTGCATATAGTCAATGAAACTAAGGATTTTCTAAGCAGTAAGTTCTCTATGAAAAACTTGAACGAAGTAAATGTGATCCTGGGAATCAAGGTGCAGAAAACAAACGAGGGCTTTGCACTAAACCAGTCACATTACATAGAGAAGATCTTGACGAAATTTGATGCTTGGAATGAACCTTCTTCAAGAACTCCTTACGACTCGTCGCTTCATCTCTGTAAGAACAGAGGAGAGAGCATAAAACAAGAAGAATATGCTTCTAGGCAGTGTGATGTACCTGATGAACTGTACCAGACCTGACATAGCATATGCAGTGAGCAGGTTGAGCAGATACACTCATAGCCCAAGCAGCCTTCATTGGAAAGCCATGAACCGACTGCTAAGGTACCTAAAAGGAACTATAAACTGGTCACTTAACTATGGCAGATCCTCTTGCGTGTTAGAAGGATTTTGTGATGCTAATTGGGTCACGGATAATGATGAAATAAACTCGACCAGTGGGTTTGTATTTACATTATCAGGTGGTGCTATCTCATGGAAATCTACTAAGCAGACGTGCATAGCTAGATCAACCATGGAAGCTGAACTAATTGCAGTAGAACTGGCAGGACAAGAAGCTGAGTGGCTCAGAAATGTATTGTCAGATCTGCCAAGCTGCAAAGGAGTGTGCTCTTCCGTGTCATTGAGATGTGATTCTCAAGCAGCATAAGTTGTGGCAATGAACAAACTGTATAACGGGAAGAAAAGGCACATCAGGTTGAGGCATAAAGTGATAAGAGGGCTGCTTGAAACAGGAGTCCTATCGCTGGAATTTGTCAGATCAGCAAAGAATGTTGTAGATCCATTTACCAAGGGCCTGTGTGGACGACTTGTTCTTGAAACAGCCAAGGAAATGGGACTGAAAAAACTAAAGTTGGAGCTCTCTATAGACCTTACCTGAAGCTTCATTAACTTGAAACACTTTGGTTCAAAAGGTTCAACTGAAGAAGAGCTTGGACAACTCTGAAGTTTTGCAGCAACTAGTGTTGAGGTCTAACGACTTAACACTCTCGAGAACAAAGATGTTCTGACCAGCAATATACACATAATGACATACGATTTTCAGACATGGAATCTGTAAAAGTATGGCAACGATGAGCTAATGAAACTGATGATATATTGATTCAAGTCAAAGTACATCAGTATGAATGTGTACAATTTGTAACACATGTGGGGGAATGTTGGTTAAGTGTTATAAAATTGGTTAAGTAATTTAAAATTGAAATGTAGAACCGAAATCAATTTACGCTTAACCACAATCCCGGTTCAGTTCAAGTAAACCAAAAACATATGTATCTATATATATGTATATATATACATGATGTTAAGAAGAAGAAGGTGAATATACAGAAAGAAATCGAAGATTCTCTTCTTGTTTCTTGTTTTTGATCGTTATACTTCTTCTTGAAATCGGTTGATCTTGAGCTCTTTACGAATCTTCATCAGTTCTCATTAACCTTGAAGGAAGCGTGCTTGTTCTTTCAAGTTGCGGAGTTTGTGAGGTACAAAGGTGAATTAGGTGCACTTCATGTTTCTTTTGATGAGCTTGTGATATGGATTCTAGAAGATATTGAGAAATGTGTACTTTCCACGAAAGTCTATGTATTGCCTCTCTTGTTGTCCAACATTGTTGAGCATACGGCCTTGTACGTTGCTGGAAATGACTGAAAGAGGTGAAGTTGCGTTCTCGATGTCCTATATAAGAGACCTATTCTACATTTATTTCTTCAACTTTGAGAGCAACCACGTCACAAGAATTCAAATACAAGGTTTCAGGGAATTTGAAGAGTGTTCAACTCTTGTTTTAAAGGTTTGTCTAAGTTAATCTTAATTGTAGTTAATTAATTATATCTATATTTCATTGACTGAGTAGTATACCAATTCATGACCTATATTTGTTTAAACTCATAGATGTTGTTACAATTCTATGAGTACTCTTACACTGTCACGTGGTTAGAGTTGATTCTCAAACTCAAACACAAGTACGAGTACTTCATTATCATCGCCTACATTATTATCAAATGCTCATGTTTCTCTACACACACAATGATCTCACAAGTAAAAAAATCACCATTGTATTCCTTTTCAGCAAGTTTGAATCTTATATTCTTCTCATGGTTCATATCAAATGACAATGTAAAAATTTATTCTACATATATATTGAATTAAATAACATAGACTTTGCAAGTAGACTATATAGATCTTGGCATAAACATGAGAATATCTTTAATGTTATTTCCAATCCCACTACTTTTGCAGATAAAAACTTTCTGCAATAGTACTTTATTTATTATTTCAAATTTCAAATTTAGAGATTTCTATTCTTTTTCCTTCATTTTTAAAGTAAAAGTTTTTCTTTATAAAATAATCCCTTAATTTGTAATCTATTATCATTTTATACTAATAAAATTATATGATCAAAATGTATATCTTACTAAAGATTACTAAATTTTAGAAACTTATAAAAAAACAACAATAACATATATTAGAATTTAAATAAACAAAGATGTATTCCTTAAATAAATAATAAATCATAAATTAAAAATATATAATTATCATTAGATGTTAAAATAAAAAAATATGAACTACTAATTCACTAATAATGCATTTTCATTTATCTTTCTATTTATGTGATTTATTAAAAATTTATTTTAAATAAATTTTTGATTTTGCTAATATTGTTATTGAAAATTTCTATAAGATTAACATAAGTAGGTAGAATATATAGATTGAAAAGTTAAATAGTATCTTAGAAATTGATTTAAGAAGTGATAAATTAAAATATCAATGAAATATTTATTTCAAATAATAAAGACAACAGTGGTATCTAGAAATAACTCTATTAAAGAAAGAAAAAGAAAAAAAAAGCAACATTTGAAAATGATCTCACGCTTTATACAACTTATATAAAAAGTAATTCTGAGAAATATATAAGAAAATGATATTGTTTTTTTGTCAACTGCAAATTATATTAGGCCACAACTGGTCGACCAATAGCCAAATTTCTACATAATATAAACGGGGAACTCGATTCTTTATTGTGCAAATGAGCTGTCTTACGTAGACTTACCGTCTGCCAGTAGGATAAGAACCATTTGCAGCTTCCTTATGTGAAAATGATATTGTTTAAAATTAATATAATTTAATTATTGGCAGCTATAGTGTTTTTATTAATTTTCCTTGTTTGTCGGTACAATCAACTTGACAATATCGGATACTACTCAATCACACAAAAAAACTGATCATTCGGTCGGTTCCTAAAGTAATAATGTAAACAAAACAACAATAATCCACTACATTAGGCGTATTTCCAAACCCTACACTCAACAAATAATATTAAGCCACGTCACTAAAATCCCAATCTTATAGTTACAAATCCAACGGTTTCTCTACTTCGAGACGTACCATAACAAAACACTTTCACGCGCCTCAATCATTTTGTTTAAACGACACTCATAATAAGTGATCTCACTCTCTCTATTCACTCTTTACTTCTCTTCGTTTTGTTATCTTTTCACTGTCAAATTTTGCAAAATGTCGAAAGTTGTTTGCTTGGTCGTTCTCTGGTTTTTACCGGTTATTGCTATGGCTGCTCGGCCGAATAAGAATCCGTTTGTTGTTCGAGGTCGTGTGTATTGTGATACTTGTCTTGCTGGTTTTGAAACTCCAGCTTCTACTTATATCTCTGGTACGTTTATGTTAAATTTCTTATGAATCCAATTCTGTTTTGGTTTTGCGGTACCGAATCGGATTTCTAAATTCTTACGTAGATCTTGATTGGTTTGAGCTTGTTTTTAATTATGAGTGTTTGATCTTGTTTATGGACTTTGAATCAGTTTTGAACTTGTAGGTTCTGTGTTCATTTTTTTCATATAGTTATGAATATATTCATTCTTTAGAGATCTGATCTACATTTTCACTACAAATGGCGCAAAGTTAACTGAACCTAACCGAAATTCATCAAACCGTATGGAAACCAAATCTAGGAATGAAATTTTATAATTTAATTTCGAACCCAACATAATGGTTTATCCGAAATTTATTAAAATGTAATATGTATTTTGTTCTATATAGGAAAAACAAATTAATCATCTGTATAATCATAAAATGTATTTA
>JAKUCM010002231.1:0-23283 GCA_023374145.1 Lepidium sativum | reverse complement strand
AGGTCACAAAATTTATATTTTGCCTTAGTCTATAAGCTATGTGTATTAGTAAAGCTATAATGAACTACTTTGGTTGAGTTATGAAGTCGAGCTTGATGTTAACGTCTAGCCATGTTCATACGATCCTTCTACTCATGGGATCTCTTTTAGCTTAGTTCATGGTGACGTAATGTCATTTTTACAACAGAAAAGGTGCTAAGCTAACTTAGAGTGGCCTTATAGGTCACAAAATATATATTTTGCCTTAGTCTATAAGCTATGTGTATTAGTAAAGCTATAATGAACTACTTTGGTTGTGTTATGATTCGAGCTTGATCCTAACAACTAGCCATGTTCATACGATCCTTCTACACATGTGATCTGTTTTAGCTAGGTTCAAGGCAAGTAATGTCATTTTAACATGAGAAATTGTGCTAAGCAACCTTAGAGTGGAATCATAGGTCGCAACCTTACCATTTTACCTTACTATATAAACTATGTCTAGTGGTGAACCCGTCAGAAATTACTTTGGTTGAGTTATGAAGTCGAGCTTGATGTTAACGTCTAGCCATGTTCATACGATCCTTCTACACATGGGATCTCTTTTATCTTATTTCATGGCGACCTAATGTCATTTTTACAATATAAAGAGTGGTAAGCCAACTTAGTGTGGCCTTATAGGTCACAAAATTTATATTTTGCCTTAGTCTATAAGCTATGTCTATTAGTGAAGCTGTAATGAACTACTTTGGTTGTGTTATGAAGTCGAGCTTGATCCTAACAACTAGCCATGTTCATACGATCCTTCTACACATGTGATCTCTTTTAGCTAGGTTCAAGGCAAGTAATGTCATTTTAACATGAGAAATTGTGCTAAGCCAACTTAGAGTGGTATCATGGGTCGCAACCTTACCATTTTACCTTAATATATAAACTATGTCTATTGGTGAACCAGTCAGAAATTACTTTAATTGAGTTATGAAGTCGAGCTTGATGTTAACGTCTAGCAATGTTCATACGATCCTTCTACTCATGGGATCTCTTTTAGCTTAGTTCATGGCGACGTAATGTCATTTTTACAACAGAAAGTGTGCTAAGCCAACATAGAGTGGCCTTACAGGTCAAAAAATATATATTTTGCCTTAGTCTATAAGCTATATATATTAGTGAACCCGTAATGAACTACTTTGGTTGTGTTATGAAGTCGAGCTTGATCCTAACAACTAGCCAGGTTCATACGATCCTTCTACACATGTGATCTCTTTTAGCTAGGTTCAAGGCAAGTAATGTCATTTTAACATGAGAAATTGTGCTAAGCCAACTTAGAGTGGTATCATAGGTCGCAACCTTACCATTTTACCTTACTATATAATCTATGTCTATTGGTGAACCCGTCAGAAATTACTTTGGTTGAGTTATGAAGTCGAGCTTGATGTTAACGTCTAGCCATGTTCATACGATCCTTCTACACATGGGATCTCTTTTATCTTATTTCATGGCGACGTAATGTCATTTTTACAACAGAAAGTGTGCTAAGCCAATTTAGAGTGGCCTTATAGGTCACAAAATTTATACTTTGCCTTAGTCTATAAGCTATGTCTATTAGTGAAGCCGTAATGAACTACTTTGGTTATGTTATGAAGTCGAGCTTGATCCTAACAACTAGCCATGTTCATACGATCCTTCTACACATGTGATCTCTTTTAGCTAGGTTTAAGGCAAGTAATGTCATTTTAACATGAGAAATTGTGCTAAGCAACCTTAGAGTGGTATCATAGGTCGCAACCTTACCATTTTACCTTACTATATAAACTATGTCTAGTGGTGAACCCGTCAGAAATTACTTTGGTTGAGTTATGAAGTCGAGCTTGATGTTAACGTCTAGCCATGTTCATACGATACTTCTACACATGGGATCTCTTTTATCTTATTTCATGGCAACGTAATGTCATTTTTACAATATAAAGAGTGGTAAGCCAACTTAGAGTGGCCTTATAGGTCACAAAATTTATATTTTGCCTTTGTCTATAAGCTATGTCTATTAGTGAAGCTGTAATGAACTACTTTGGTTGTGTTATGAAGTCGAGCTTGATCCTAACAACTAGCCATGTTCATACGATCCTTCTACACATGTGATCTCTTTTAGCTAGGTTCAAGGCAAGTAATGTTATTTTAACATGAGAAATTGTGCTAAGCCAACTTAGAATGGTATCATGGGTCGCAACCTTACCATTTTACCTTAATATATAAACTATGTCTATTGGTGAACCCGTCAGAAATTACTTTAATTGAGTTATGAAGTCGAGCTTGATGTTAACGTCTAGCAATGTTCATACGATCCTTCTACTCATGGGATCTCTTTTAGCTTAGTTCATGGCGACGTAATGTCATTTTTACAACAGAAAGTGTGCTAAGCCAACATAGAGTGGCCTTATAGGTCACAAAATATATATTTTGCCTTAGTCTATAAGCTATATCTATTAGTGAACCCGTAATGAACTACTTTGGTTGTGTTATGAAGTCGAGCTTGATCCTAACAACTAGCCATGTTCATACGATCCTTCTACACATGTGATCTCTTTTAGCTAGGTTCAAGGCAAGTAATGTCATTTTAACATGAGAAATTGTGCTAAGCCAACTTAGAGTGGTATCATAGGTCGCAACCTTACCATTTTACCTTACTATATAATCTATGTCTATTGGTGAACCCGTCATAAATTACTTTGGATTAGTTATGAAATCGAGCTTGATGTTAACGTCTAGCCATGTTCATACGATCCTTCTAATCATGGGATCTCTTTTATCTTATTTCATGGCGACGTAATGTCATTTTTACAATATAAAGAGTGGTAAGCCAACTTAGAGTGGCCTTATAGGTCACAAAATTTATATTTTGCCTTAGTCTATAAGCTATGTGTATTAGTAAAGCTATAATGAACTACTTTGGTTGAGTTATGAAGTCGAGCTTGATGTTAACGTCTAGCCATGTTCATACGATCCTTCTACTCATGGGATCTCTTTTAGCTTAGTTCATGGTGACGTAATGTCATTTTTACAACAGAAAAGGTGCTAAGCTAACTTAGAGTGGCCTTATAGGTCACAAAATATATATTTTGCCTTAGTCTATAAGCTATGTGTATTAGTAAAGCTATAATGAACTACTTTGGTTGTGTTATGATTCGAGCTTGATCCTAACAACTAGCCATGTTCATACGATCCTTCTACACATGTGATCTGTTTTAGCTAGGTTCAAGGCAAGTAATGTCATTTTAACATGAGAAATTGTGCTAAGCAACCTTAGAGTGGAATCATAGGTCGCAACCTTACCATTTTACCTTACTATATAAACTATGTCTAGTGGTGAACCCGTCAGAAATTACTTTGGTTGAGTTATGAAGTCGAGCTTGATGTTAACGTCTAGCCATGTTCATACGATCCTTCTACACATGGGATCTCTTTTATCTTATTTCATGGCGACCTAATGTCATTTTTACAATATAAAGAGTGGTAAGCCAACTTAGTGTGGCCTTATAGGTCACAAAATTTATATTTTGCCTTAGTCTATAAGCTATGTCTATTAGTGAAGCTGTAATGAACTACTTTGGTTGTGTTATGAAGTCGAGCTTGATCCTAACAACTAGCCATGTTCATACGATCCTTCTACACATGTGATCTCTTTTAGCTAGGTTCAAGGCAAGTAATGTCATTTTAACATGAGAAATTGTGCTAAGCCAACTTAGAGTGGTATCATGGGTCGCAACCTTACCATTTTACCTTAATATATAAACTATGTCTATTGGTGAACCAGTCAGAAATTACTTTAATTGAGTTATGAAGTCGAGCTTGATGTTAACGTCTAGCAATGTTCATACGATCCTTCTACTCATGGGATCTCTTTTAGCTTAGTTCATGGCGACGTAATGTCATTTTTATAACAGAAAGTGTGCTAAGCCAACATAGAGTGGCCTTACAGGTCAAAAAATATATATTTTGCCTTAGTCTATAAGCTATATATATTAGTGAACCCGTAATGAACTACTTTGGTTGTGTTATGAAGTCGAGCTTGATCCTAACAACTAGCCAGGTTCATACGATCCTTCTACACATGTGATCTCTTTTAGCTAGGTTCAAGGCAAGTAATGTCATTTTAACATGAGAAATTGTGCTAAGCCAACTTAGAGTGGTATCATAGGTCGCAACCTTACCATTTTACCTTACTATATAATCTATGTCTATTGGTGAACCCGTCAGAAATTACTTTGGTTGAGTTATGAAGTCGAGCTTGATGTTAACGTCTAGCCATGTTCATACGATCCTTCTACACATGGGATCTCTTTTATCTTATTTCATGGCGACGTAATGTCATTTTTACAACAGAAAGTGTGCTAAGCCAATTTAGAGTGGCCTTATAGGTCACAAAATTTATACTTTGCCTTAGTCTATAAGCTATGTCTATTAGTGAAGCCGTAATGAACTACTTTGGTTATGTTATGAAGTCGAGCTTGATCCTAACAACTAGCCATGTTCATACGATCCTTCTACACATGTGATCTCTTTTAGCTAGGTTTAAGGCAAGTAATGTCATTTTAACATGAGAAATTGTGCTAAGCCAACTTAGAGTGGTATCATAGGTCGCAACCTTACCATTTTACCTTAATATATAAACTATGTCTATTGGTGAACCCGTCAGAAATTACTTTAATTGAGTTATGAAGTCGAACTTGATGTTAACGTCTAGCCATGTTCATACGATCCTTCTACTCATGGGATCTCTTTTAACTTAGTTCATGGTGACGTAATGTCATTTTTACAACAGAAAGTGTGCTAAGCTAACTTAGAGTGGCCTTACAGGTCACAAAATATATATTTTGCCTTAGTCTATAAGCTATGTGTATTAGTAAAGCTATAATGAACTACTTTGGTTGTGTTATGATTCGAGCTTGATCCTAACAACTAGCCATGTTCATACGATCCTTCTACACATGTGATCTCTTTTAGCTAGGTTCAAGGCAAGTAATGTCATTTTAACATGAGAAATTGTGCTAAGCAACCTTAGAGTGGTATCATAGGTCGCAACCTTACCATTTTACCTTACTATATAAACTATGTCTAGTGGTGAACCCGTCAGAAATTACTTTGGTTGAGTTATGAAGTCGAGCTTGATGTTAACGTCTAGCCATGTTCATACGATCCTTCTACACATGGGATCTCTTTTATCTTATTTCATGGCAACGTAATGTCATTTTTACAATATAAAGAGTGGTAAGCCAACTTAGAGTGGCCTTATAGGTCACAAAATTTATATTTTGCCTTTGTCTATAAGCTATGTCTATTAGTGAAGCTGTAATGAACTACTTTGGTTGTGTTATGAAGTCGAGCTTGATCCTAACAACTAGCCATGTTCATACGATCCTTCTACACATGTGATCTCTTTTAGCTAGGTTCAAGGCAAGTAATGTCATTTTAACATGAGAAATTGTGCTAAGACAACTTAGAGTGGTATCATGGGTCGCAACCTTACCATTTTACCTTAATATATAAACTATGTCTATTGGTGAACCCGTCAGAAATTACTTTAATTGAGTTATGAAGTCGAGCTTGATGTTAACGTCTAGCAATGTTCATACGATCCTTCTACTCATGGGATCTCTTTTAGCTTAGTTCATGGCGACGTAATGTCATTTTTACAACAGAAAGTGTGCTAAGCCAACATAGAGTGGCCTTATAGGTCACAAAATATATATTTTGCCTTAGTCTATAAGCTATATCTATTAGTGAACCCGTAATGAACTACTTTGGTTGTGTTATGAAGTCGAGCTTGATCCTAACAACTAGCCAGGTTCATACGATCCTTCTACACATGTGATCTCTTTTAGCTAGGTTCAAGGCAAGTAATGTCATTTTAACATGAGAAATTGTGCTAAGCCAACTTAGAGTGGTATCATAGGTCGCAACCTTACCATTTTACCTTACTATATAATCTATGTCTATTGGTGAACCCGTCAGAAATTACTTTGGTTGAGTTATGAAGTCGAGCTTGATGTTAACGTCTAGCCATGTTCATACGATCCTTCTACACATGGGATCTCTTTTATCTTATTTCATGGCGACGTAATGTCATTTTTACAACAGAAAGTGTGCTAAGCCAATTTAGAGTGGCCTTATAGGTCACAAAATTTATACTTTGCCTTAGTCTATAAGCTATGTCTATTAGTGAAGCCGTAATGAACTACTTTGGTTATGTTATGAAGTCGAGCTTGATCCTAACAACTAGCCATGTTCATACGATCCTTCTACACATGTGATCTCTTTTAGCTAGGTTTAAGGCAAGTAATGTCATTTTAACATGAGAAATTGTGCTAAGCAACCTTAGAGTGGTATCATAGGTCGCAACCTTACCATTTTACCTTACTATATAAACTATGTCTAGTGGTGAACCCGTCAGAAATTACTTTGGTTGAGTTATGAAGTCGAGCTTGATGTTAACGTCTAGCCATGTTCATACGATACTTCTACACATGGGATCTCTTTTATCTTATTTCATGGCAACGTAATGTCATTTTTACAATATAAAGAGTGGTAAGCCAACTTAGAGTGGCCTTATAGGTCACAAAATTTATATTTTGCCTTTGTCTATAAGCTATGTCTATTAGTGAAGCTGTAATGAACTACTTTGGTTGTGTTATGAAGTCGAGCTTGATCCTAACAACTAGCCATGTTCATACGATCCTTCTACACATGTGATCTCTTTTAGCTAGGTTCAAGGCAAGTAATGTTATTTTAACATGAGAAATTGTGCTAAGCCAACTTAGAATGGTATCATGGGTCGCAACCTTACCATTTTACCTTAATATATAAACTATGTCTATTGGTGAACCCGTCAGAAATTACTTTAATTGAGTTATGAAGTCGAGCTTGATGTTAACGTCTAGCAATGTTCATACGATCCTTCTACTCATGGGATCTCTTTTAGCTTAGTTCATGGCGACGTAATGTCATTTTTACAACAGAAAGTGTGCTAAGCCAACATAGAGTGGCCTTATAGGTCACAAAATATATATTTTGCCTTAGTCTATAAGCTATATCTATTAGTGAACCCGTAATGAACTACTTTGGTTGTGTTATGAAGTCGAGCTTGATCCTAACAACTAGCCATGTTCATACGATCCTTCTACACATGTGATCTCTTTTAGCTAGGTTCAAGGCAAGTAATGTCATTTTAACATGAGAAATTGTGCTAAGCCAACTTAGAGTGGTATCATAGGTCGCAACCTTACCATTTTACCTTACTATATAATCTATGTCTATTGGTGAACCCGTCATAAATTACTTTGGATTAGTTATGAAATCGAGCTTGATGTTAACGTCTAGCCATGTTCATACGATCCTTCTAATCATGGGATCTCTTTTATCTTATTTCATGGCGACGTAATGTCATTTTTACAATATAAAGAGTGGTAAGCCAACTTAGAGTGGCCTTATAGGTCACAAAATTTATATTTTGCCTTAGTCTATAAGCTATGTGTATTAGTAAAGCTATAATGAACTACTTTGGTTGAGTTATGAAGTCGAGCTTGATGTTAACGTCTAGCCATGTTCATACGATCCTTCTACTCATGGGATCTCTTTTAGCTTAGTTCATGGTGACGTAATGTCATTTTTACAACAGAAAAGGTGCTAAGCTAACTTAGAGTGGCCTTATAGGTCACAAAATATATATTTTGCCTTAGTCTATAAGCTATGTGTATTAGTAAAGCTATAATGAACTACTTTGGTTGTGTTATGATTCGAGCTTGATCCTAACAACTAGCCATGTTCATACGATCCTTCTACACATGTGATCTGTTTTAGCTAGGTTCAAGGCAAGTAATGTCATTTTAACATGAGAAATTGTGCTAAGCAACCTTAGAGTGGAATCATAGGTCGCAACCTTACCATTTTACCTTACTATATAAACTATGTCTAGTGGTGAACCCGTCAGAAATTACTTTGGTTGAGTTATGAAGTCGAGCTTGATGTTAACGTCTAGCCATGTTCATACGATCCTTCTACACATGGGATCTCTTTTATCTTATTTCATGGCGACCTAATGTCATTTTTACAATATAAAGAGTGGTAAGCCAACTTAGTGTGGCCTTATAGGTCACAAAATTTATATTTTGCCTTAGTCTATAAGCTATGTCTATTAGTGAAGCTGTAATGAACTACTTTGGTTGTGTTATGAAGTCGAGCTTGATCCTAACAACTAGCCATGTTCATACGATCCTTCTACACATGTGATCTCTTTTAGCTAGGTTCAAGGCAAGTAATGTCATTTTAACATGAGAAATTGTGCTAAGCCAACTTAGAGTGGTATCATGGGTCGCAACCTTACCATTTTACCTTAATATATAAACTATGTCTATTGGTGAACCAGTCAGAAATTACTTTAATTGAGTTATGAAGTCGAGCTTGATGTTAACGTCTAGCAATGTTCATACGATCCTTCTACTCATGGGATCTCTTTTAGCTTAGTTCATGGCGACGTAATGTCATTTTTATAACAGAAAGTGTGCTAAGCCAACATAGAGTGGCCTTACAGGTCAAAAAATATATATTTTGCCTTAGTCTATAAGCTATATATATTAGTGAACCCGTAATGAACTACTTTGGTTGTGTTATGAAGTCGAGCTTGATCCTAACAACTAGCCAGGTTCATACGATCCTTCTACACATGTGATCTCTTTTAGCTAGGTTCAAGGCAAGTAATGTCATTTTAACATGAGAAATTGTGCTAAGCCAACTTAGAGTGGTATCATAGGTCGCAACCTTACCATTTTACCTTACTATATAATCTATGTCTATTGGTGAACCCGTCAGAAATTACTTTGGTTGAGTTATGAAGTCGAGCTTGATGTTAACGTCTAGCCATGTTCATACGATCCTTCTACACATGGGATCTCTTTTATCTTATTTCATGGCGACGTAATGTCATTTTTACAACAGAAAGTGTGCTAAGCCAATTTAGAGTGGCCTTATAGGTCACAAAATTTATACTTTGCCTTAGTCTATAAGCTATGTCTATTAGTGAAGCCGTAATGAACTACTTTGGTTATGTTATGAAGTCGAGCTTGATCCTAACAACTAGCCATGTTCATACGATCCTTCTACACATGTGATCTCTTTTAGCTAGGTTTAAGGCAAGTAATGTCATTTTAACATGAGAAATTGTGCTAAGCCAACTTAGAGTGGTATCATAGGTCGCAACCTTACCATTTTACCTTAATATATAAACTATGTCTATTGGTGAACCCGTCAGAAATTACTTTAATTGAGTTATGAAGTCGAACTTGATGTTAACGTCTAGCCATGTTCATACGATCCTTCTACTCATGGGATCTCTTTTAACTTAGTTCATGGTGACGTAATGTCATTTTTACAACAGAAAGTGTGCTAAGCTAACTTAGAGTGGCCTTACAGGTCACAAAATATATATTTTGCCTTAGTCTATAAGCTATGTGTATTAGTAAAGCTATAATGAACTACTTTGGTTGTGTTATGATTCGAGCTTGATCCTAACAACTAGCCATGTTCATACGATCCTTCTACACATGTGATCTCTTTTAGCTAGGTTCAAGGCAAGTAATGTCATTTTAACATGAGAAATTGTGCTAAGCAACCTTAGAGTGGTATCATAGGTCGCAACCTTACCATTTTACCTTACTATATAAACTATGTCTAGTGGTGAACCCGTCAGAAATTACTTTGGTTGAGTTATGAAGTCGAGCTTGATGTTAACGTCTAGCCATGTTCATACGATCCTTCTACACATGGGATCTCTTTTATCTTATTTCATGGCAACGTAATGTCATTTTTACAATATAAAGAGTGGTAAGCCAACTTAGAGTGGCCTTATAGGTCACAAAATTTATATTTTGCCTTTGTCTATAAGCTATGTCTATTAGTGAAGCTGTAATGAACTACTTTGGTTGTGTTATGAAGTCGAGCTTGATCCTAACAACTAGCCATGTTCATACGATCCTTCTACACATGTGATCTCTTTTAGCTAGGTTCAAGGCAAGTAATGTCATTTTAACATGAGAAATTGTGCTAAGACAACTTAGAGTGGTATCATGGGTCGCAACCTTACCATTTTACCTTAATATATAAACTATGTCTATTGGTGAACCCGTCAGAAATTACTTTAATTGAGTTATGAAGTCGAGCTTGATGTTAACGTCTAGCAATGTTCATACGATCCTTCTACTCATGGGATCTCTTTTAGCTTAGTTCATGGCGACGTAATGTCATTTTTACAACAGAAAGTGTGCTAAGCCAACATAGAGTGGCCTTATAGGTCACAAAATATATATTTTGCCTTAGTCTATAAGCTATATCTATTAGTGAACCCGTAATGAACTACTTTGGTTGTGTTATGAAGTCGAGCTTGATCCTAACAACTAGCCATGTTCATACGATCCTTCTACACATGTGATCTCTTTTAGCTAGGTTCAAGGCAAGTAATGTCATTTTAACATGAGAAATTGTGCTAAGCCAACTTAGAGTGGTATCATAGGTCGCAACCTTACCATTTTACCTTACTATATAATCTATGTCTATTGGTGAACCCGTCATAAATTACTTTGGATTAGTTATGAAATCGAGCTTGATGTTAACGTCTAGCCATGTTCATACGATCCTTCTAATCATGGGATCTCTTTTATCTTATTTCATGGCGACGTAATGTCATTTTTACAATATAAAGAGTGGTAAGCCAACTTAGAGTGGCCTTATAGGTCACAAAATTTATATTTTGCCTTAGTCTATAAGCTATGTGTATTAGTAAAGCTATAATGAACTACTTTGGTTGAGTTATGAAGTCGAGCTTGATGTTAACGTCTAGCCATGTTCATACGATCCTTCTACTCATGGGATCTCTTTTAGCTTAGTTCATGGTGACATAATGTCATTTTTACAACAGAAAAGGTGCTAAGCTAACTTAGAGTGGCCTTATAGGTCACAAAATATATATTTTGCCTTAGTCTATAAGCTATGTGTATTAGTAAAGCTATAATGAACTACTTTGGTTGTGTTATGATTCGAGCTTGATCCTAACAACTAGCCATGTTCATACGATCCTTCTACACATGTGATCTGTTTTAGCTAGGTTCAAGGCAAGTAATGTCATTTTAACATGAGAAATTGTGCTAAGCAACCTTAGAGTGGAATCATAGGTCGCAACCTTACCATTTTACCTTACTATATAAACTATGTCTAGTTGTGAACCCGTCAGAAATTACTTTGGTTGAGTTATGAAGTCGAGCTTGATGTTAACGTCTAGCCATGTTCATACGATCCTTCTACACATGGGATCTCTTTTATCTTATTTCATGGCGACGTAATGTCATTTTTACAATATAAAGAGTGGTAAGCCAACTTAGAGTGGCCTTATAGGTCACAAAATTTATATTTTGCCTTAGTCTTTAAGCTATGTCTATTAGTGAAGCTGTAATGAACTACTTTGGTTGTGTTATGAAGTCGAGCTTGATCCTAACAACTAGCCATGTTCATACGATCCTTCTACACATGTGATCTCTTTTAGCTAGGTTCAAGGCAAGTAATGTCATTTTAACATGAGAAATTGTGCTAAGCCAACTTAGAGTGGTATCATGGGTCGCAACCTTACCATTTTACCTTAATATATAAACTATGTCTATTGGTGAACCCGTCAGAAATTACTTTAATTGAGTTATGAAGTCGAGCTTGATGTTAACGTCTAGCAATGTTCATACGATCCTTCTACTCATGGGATCTCTTTTAGCTTAGTTCATGGCGACGTAATGTCATTTTTACAACAGAAAGTGTGCTAAGCCAACATAGAGTGGCCTTATAGGTCAAAAAATATATATTTTGCCTTAGTCTATAAGCTATATCTATTAGTGAACCCGTAATGAACTACTTTGGTTGTGTTATGAAGTCGAGCTTGATCCTAACAACTAGCCAGGTTCATACGATCCTTCTACACATGTGATCTCTTTTAGCTAGGTTCAAGGCAAGTAATGTCATTTTAACATGATAAATTGTGCTAAGCCAACTTAGAGTGGTATCATAGGTCGCAACCTTACCATTTTACCTTACTATATAATCTATGTCTATTGGTGAACCCGTCAGAAATTACTTTGGTTGAGTTATGAAGTCGAGCTTGATGTTAACGTCTAGCCATGTTCATACGATCCTTCTACACATGGGATCTCTTTTATCTTATTTCATGGCGACGTAATGTCATTTTTACAACAGAAAGTGTGCTAAGCCAACTTAGAGTGGCCTTATAGGTCACAAAATTTATACTTTGCCTTAGTCTATAAGCTATGTCTATTAGTGAAGCCGTAATGAACTACTTTGGTTGTGTTATGAAGTCGAGCTTGATCCTAACAACTAGCCATGTTCATACGATCCTTCTACACATGTGATCTCTTTTAGCTAGGTTTAAGGCAAGTAATGTCATTTTAACATGAGAAATTGTGCTAAGCCAACTTAGAGTGGTATCATAGGTCGCAACCTTACCATTTTACCTTAATATATAAACTATGTCTATTGGTGAACCCGTCAGAAATTACTTTAATTGAGTTATGAAGTCGAACTTGATGTTAACGTCTAGCCATGTTCATACGATCCTTCTACTCATGGGATCTCTTTTAGCTTAGTTCATGGTGACGTAATGTCATTTTTACAACAGAAAGTTTGCTAAGCTAACTTAGAGTGGCCTTATAGGTCACAAAATATATATTTTGCCTTAGTCTATAAGCTATGTGTATTAGTAAAGCTATAATGAACTACTTTGGTTGTGTTATGATTCGAGCTTGATCCTAACAACTAGCCATGTTCACACGATCCTTCTACACATGTGATCTCTTTTAGCAAGGTTCAAGGCAAGTAATGTCATTTTAACATGAGAAATTGTGCTAAGCAACCTTAGAGTGGTATCATAGGTCGCAACCTTACCATTTTACCTTACTATATAAACTATGTCTAGTGGTGAACCCGTCAGAAATTACTTTGGTTGAGTTATGAAGTCGAGCTTGATGTTAACGTCTAGCCATGTTCATACGATCCTTCTACACATGGGATCTCTTTTATCTTATTTCATGGCGACGTAATGTCATTTTTACAATATAAAGAGTGGTAAGCCAACTTAGAGTGGCCTTATAGGTCACAAAATTTATATTTTGCCTTTGTCTATAAGCTATGTCTATTAGTGAAGCTGTAATGAACTACTTTGGTTGTGTTATGAAGTCGAGCTTGATCCTAACAACTAGCCATGTTCATACGATCCTTCTACACATGTGATGTCTTTTAACTAGGTTCAAGGCAAGTAATGTCATTTTAACATGAGAAATTGTGCTAAGCAACCTTAGAGTGGTATCATAGGTCGCAACCTTACCATTTTACCTTACTATATAATCTATGTCTATTGGTGAACCCGTCAGAAATTACTTTGGTTGAGTTATGAAGTCGAGCTTGATGTTAACGTCTAGCCATGTTCATACGATCCTTCTACACATGGGATCTCTTTTATCTTATTTCATGGCGACGTAATGTCATTTTTACAATATAAAGAGTGGTAAGCCAACTTAGAGTGGCCTTATAGGTCACAAAATATATATTTTGCCTTAGTCTATAAGCTATATCTATTAGTGAACCCGTAATGAACTACTTTGGTTGTGTTATGAAGTCGAGCTTGATCCTAACAACTAGCCATGTTCATACGATCCTTCTACACATGTGATCTCTTTTAGCTAGGTTCAAGGCAAGTAATGTCATTTTAACATGAGAAATTGTGCTAAGCCAACTTAGAGTGGTATCATAGGTCGCAACCTTACCATTTTACCTTACTATATAATCTATGTCTATTGGTGAACCCGTCATAAATTACTTTGGATTAGTTATGAAATCGAGCTTGATGTTAACGTCTAGCCATGTTCATACGATCCTTCTAATCATGGGATCTCTTTTATCTTATTTCATGGCGACGTAATGTCATTTTTACAATATAAAGAGTGGTAAGCCAACTTAGAGTGGCCTTATAGGTCACAAAATTTATATTTTGCCTTAGTCTATAAGCTATGTGTATTAGTAAAGCTATAATGAACTACTTTGGTTGAGTTATGAAGTCGAGCTTGATGTTAACGTCTAGCCATGTTCATACGATCCTTCTACTCATGGGATCTCTTTTAGCTTAGTTCATGGTGACATAATGTCATTTTTACAACAGAAAAGGTGCTAAGCTAACTTAGAGTGGCCTTATAGGTCACAAAATATATATTTTGCCTTAGTCTATAAGCTATGTGTATTAGTAAAGCTATAATGAACTACTTTGGTTGTGTTATGATTCGAGCTTGATCCTAACAACTAGCCATGTTCATACGATCCTTCTACACATGTGATCTGTTTTAGCTAGGTTCAAGGCAAGTAATGTCATTTTAACATGAGAAATTGTGCTAAGCAACCTTAGAGTGGAATCATAGGTCGCAACCTTACCATTTTACCTTACTATATAAACTATGTCTAGTGGTGAACCCGTCAGAAATTACTTTGGTTGAGTTATGAAGTCGAGCTTGATGTTAACGTCTAGCCATGTTCATACGATCCTTCTACACATGGGATCTCTTTTATCTTATTTCATGGCGACGTAATGTCATTTTTACAATATAAAGAGTGGTAAGCCAACTTAGAGTGGCCTTATAGGTCACAAAATTTATATTTTGCCTTAGTCTATAAGCTATGTCTATTAGTGAAACTGTAATGAACTACTTTGGTTGTGTTATGAAGTCGAGCTTGATCCTAACAACTAGCCATGTTCATACGATCCTTCTACACATGTGATCTCTTTTAGCTAGGTTCAAGGCAAGTAATGTCATTTTAACATGAGAAATTGTGCTAAGCCAACTTAGAGTGGTATCATGGGTCGCAACCTTACCATTTTACCTTAATATATAAACTATGTCTATTGGTGAACCCGTCAGAAATTACTTTAATTGAGTTATGAAGTCGAGCTTGATGTTAACGTCTAGCAATGTTCATACGATCCTTCTACTCATGGGATCTCTTTTAGCTTAGTTCATGGCGACGTAATGTCATTTTAACAACAGAAAGTGTGCTAAGCCAACATAGAGTGGCCTTATAGGTCAAAAAATATATATTTTGCCTTAGTCTATAAGCTATATCTATTAGTGAACCCGTAATGAACTACTTTGGTTGTGTTATGAAGTCGAGCTTGATCCTAACAACTAGCCATGTTCATACGATCCTTCTACACATGTGATCTCTTTTAGCTAGGTTCAAGGCAAGTAATGTCATTTTAACATGAGAAATTGTGCTAAGCCAACTTAGAGTGGTATCATGGGTCGCAACCTTACCATTTTACCTTAATATATAAACTATGTCTATTGGTGAACCCGTCAGAAATTACTTTAATTGAGTTATGAAGTCGAGCTTGATGTTAACGTCTAGCAATGTTCATACGATCCTTCTACTCATGGGATCTCTTTTAGCTTAGTTCATGGCGACGTAATGTCATTTTTACAACAGAAAGTGTGCTAAGCCAACATAGAGTGGCCTTATAGGTCAAAAAATATATATTTTGCCTTAGTCTATAAGCTATATCTATTAGTGAACCCGTAATGAACTACTTTGGTTGTGTTATGAAGTCGAGCTTGATCCTAACAACTAGCCAGGTTCATACGATCCTTCTACACATGTGATCTCTTTTAGCTAGGTTCAAGGCAAGTAATGTCATTTTAACATGAGAAATTGTGCTAAGCCAACTTAGAGTGGTATCATAGGTCGCAACCTTACCATTTTACCTTACTATATAATCTATGTCTATTGGTGAACCCGTCAGAAATTACTTTGGTTGAGTTATGAAGTCGAGCTTGATGTTAACGTCTAGCCATGTTCATACGATCCTTCTACACATGGGATCTCTTTTATCTTATTTCATGGCGACGTAATGTCATTTTTACAACAGAAAGTGTGCTAAGCCAACTTAGAGTGGCCTTATAGGTCACAAAATTTATACTTTGCCTTAGTCTATAAGCTATGTCTATTAGTGAAGCCGTAATGAACTACTTTGGTTGTGTTATGAAGTCGAGCTTGATCCTAACAACTAGCCATGTTCATACGATCCTTCTACACATGTGATCTCTTTTAGCTAGGTTTAAGGCAAGTAATGTCATTTTAACATGAGAAATTGTGCTAAGCCAACTTAGAGTGGTATCATAGGTCGCAACCTTACCATTTTACCTTAATATATAAACTATGTCTATTGGTGAACCCGTCAGAAATTACTTTAATTGAGTTATGAAGTCGAACTTGATGTTAACGTCTAGCCATGTTCATACGATCCTTCTACTCATGGGATCTCTTTTAGCTTAGTTCATGGTGACGTAATGTCATTTTTACAACAGAAAGTTTGCTAAGCTAACTTAGAGTGGCCTTATAGGTCACAAAATATATATTTTGCCTTAGTCTATAAGCTATGTGTATTAGTAAAGCTATAATGAACTACTTTGGTTGTGTTATGATTCGAGCTTGATCCTAACAACTAGCCATGTTCATACGATCCTTCTACACATGTGATCTCTTTTAGCTAGGTTCAAGGCAAGTAATGTCATTTTAACATGAGAAATTGTGCTAAGCAACCTTAGAGTGGTATCATAGGTCGCAACCTTACCATTTTACCTTACTATATAAACTATGTCTAGTGGTGAACCCGTCAGAAATTACTTTGGTTGAGTTATGAAGTCGAGCTTGATGTAAACGTCTAGCCATGTTCATACGATCCTTCTACACATGGGATCTCTTTTATCTTATTTCATGGCGACGTAATGTCATTTTTACAATATAAAGAGTGGTAAGCCAACTTAGAGTGGCCTTATAGGTCACAAAATTTATATTTTGCCTTTGTCTATAAGCTATGTCTATTAGTGAAGCTGTAATGAACTACTTTGGTTGTGTTATGAAGTCGAGCTTGATCCTAACAACTAGCCATGTTCATACGATCCTTCTACACATGTGATGTCTTTTAGCTAGGTTCAAGGCAAGTAATGTCATTTTAACATGAGAAATTGTGCTAAGCAACCTTAGAGTGGTATCATAGGTCGCAACCTTACCATTTTACCTTACTATATAATCTATGTCTATTGGTGAACCCGTCAGAAATTACTTTGGTTGAGTTATGAAGTTGAGCTTGATGTTAACGTCTAGCCATGTTCATACGACCCTTCTACACATGGGATCTCTTTTATCTTATTTCATGGCGACGTAATGTCATTTTTACAACAGAAAGTGTGCTAAGCCAACTTAGAGTGGCCTTATAGGTCACAAAATTTATACTTTGCCTTAGTCTATAAGCTATGTCTATTAGTGAAGCCGTAATGAACTACTTTGGTTGTGTTATGAAGTCGAGCTTGATCCTAACTACTAGCCATGTTCATACGATCCTTCTACACATGTGATCTCTTTTAGCTAGGTTTAAGGCAAGTAATGTCATTTTAACATGAGAAATTGTGCTAAGCCAACTTAGAGTGGTATCATAGGTCGCAACCTTACCATTTTACCTTAATATATAAACTATGTCTATTGGTGAACCCGTCAGATATTACTTTAATTGAGTTATGAAGTCGAGCTTGATGTTAACGTCTAGCCATGTTCATACGATCCTTCTACTCATGGGATCTCTTTTAGCTTAGTTCATGGTGACGTAATGTCATTTTTACAACTGAAAGTGTGCTAAGCTAACTTAGAGTGGCCTTATAGGTCACAAAATATATATTTTGCCTTAGTCTATAAGCTATGTGTATTAGTAAAGCTTGAACTACTTTGGTTGTGTTATGATTCGAACTTGATCCTAACAACTAGCCATGTTCATACGATCCTTCTACACATGTGATCTGTTTTAGCTAGGTTCAAGGCAAGTAATGTCATTTTAACATGAGAAATTGTGCTAAGCAACCTTAGAGTGGTATCATAGGTCGCAACCTTACCATTTTACCTTACTATATAAACTATGTCTATTGGTGAACCCGTCAGAAATTACTTTGGTTGAGTTATGAAGTCGAGCTTGATGTTAACGTCTAGCCATGTTCATACGATCCTTCTACACATGGGATCTCTTTTATCTTAGTTCATGGCGACGTAATGTCATTTTTACAACAGAAAGTGTGCTAAGCCAACATCGAGTGGTCTTATAGGTCACAAAATATAAATATTTTGCCTTAGTCTATAAGCTATATCTATTAGTGAATCCGTAATGAACTACTTTGGTTGTGTTATGAAGTCGAGCTTGATCCTAACAACTAGCCATGTTCATACGATCCTTCTACACATGTGATCTGTTTTAGCTAGGTTCAAGGCAAGTAATGTCATTTTAACATGAGAAATTGTGCTAAGCAACCTTAGAGTGGTATCATAGGTCGCAACCTTACAATTTTACCTTACTATATAAACTATGTCTATTGGTGAACCCGTCAGAAATTACTTTGGTTGAGTTATGAAGTCGAGCTTGATGTTAACGTCTAGCCATGTTCATACGATCCTTCTACACATGGGATCTCTTTTATCTTATTTCATGGCGACGTAATGTCATTTTTACAATATAAAGAGTGGTAAGCCAACTTAGAGTGGCCTTATAGGTCACAAAATTTATACTTTGCCTTAGTCTATAAGCTATGTCTATTAGTGAAGCTGTAATGAACTACTTTGGTTGTGTTATGAAGTCGAGCTTGATCCTAACAACTATCCATGTTCATACGATCCTTCTACACATGTGATCTCTTTTAGCTAGGTTCAAGGCAAGTAATGTCATTTTAACATGAGAAATTGTGCTAAGCATTCTTAGAGTGGTATCATAGGTCGCAACCTTACCATTTTACCTTAATATATAAACTATGTCTATTGGTGAACCCGTCAGATATTACTTTAATTGAGTTATGAAGTCGAGCTTGATGTTAACGTCTAGCCATGTTCATACGATCCTTCTACTCATGGGATCTCTTTTAGCTTAGTTCATGGTGACGTAATGTCATTTTTACAACAGAAAGTGTGCTAAGCTAACTTAGAGTGGCCTTATAGGTCACAAAATATATATTTTGCCTTAGTCTATAAGCTATGTGTATTAGTAAAGCTTGAACTACTTTGGTTGTGTTATGATTCGAACTTGATCCTAACAACTAGCCATGTTCATACGATCCTTCTACACATGTGATCTGTTTTAGCTAGGTTCAAGGCAAGTAATGTCATTTTAACATGAGAAATTGTGCTAAGCAACCTTAGAGTGGTATCATAGGTCGCAACCTTATCATTTTACCTTACTATATAAACTATGTCTAGTGGTGAACCCGTCAGAAATTACCTTGGTTGAGTTATGAAGTCGAGCTTGATGTTAACGTCTAGCCATGTTCATACGATCCTTCTACTCATGGGATCTCTTTTAGCTTAGTTCATGGTGACGTAATGTCATTTTTACAACAGAAAGTGTGCTAAGCTAACTTAGAGTGGCCTTATAGGTCACAAAATATATATTTTGCCTTAGTCTATAAGCTATGTGTATTAGTAAAGCTATAATGAACTACTTTGGTTGTGTTATGATTCGAGCTTGATCCTAACAACTAGCCATGTTCATACGATCCTTCTACACATGTGATCTCTTTTAGCTAGGTTCAAGGCAAGTAATGTCATTTTAACATGAGAAATTGTGCTAAGCAACCTTAGAGTGGTATCATAGGTCGCAACCTTACCATTTTACCTTACTATATAAACTATGTCTATTGGTGAACCCGTCAGAAATTACTTTGGTTGAGTTATGAAGTCGAGCTTGATGTAAACGTCTAGCCATGTTCATACGATCCTTCTACACATGGGATCTCTTTTATCTTAGTTCATGGCGACGTAATGTCATTTTTACAACAGAAAGTGTGCTAAGCCAACATAGAGTGGTCTTATAGGTCACAAAATATAAATATTTTGCCTTAGTCTATAAGCTATATCTATTAGTGAATCCGTAATGAACTACTTTGGTTGTGTTATGAAGTCGAGCTTGATCCTAACAACTAGCCATGTTCATACGATCCTTCTACACATGTGATCTGTTTTAGCTAGGTTCAAGGCAAGTAATGTCATTTTAACATGAGAAATTGTGCTAAGCAACCTTAGAGTGGTATCATAGGTCGCAACCTTACAATTTTACCTTACTATATAAACTATGTCTAGTGGTGAACCCGTCAGAAATTACTTTGGTTGAGTAATGAAGTCGAGCTTGATGTTAACGTCTAGCCATGTTCATACGATCCTTCTACACATGGGATCTCTTTTATCTTATTTCATGGCGACGTAATGTCATTTTTACAATATAAAGAGTGGTAAGCCAACTTAGAGTGGCCTTATAGGTCACAAAATTTATACTTTGCCTTAGTCTATAAGCTATGTCTATTAGTGAAGCTGTAATGAACTACTTTGGTTGTGTTATGAAGTCGAGCTTGATCCTAACAACTATCCATGTTCATACGATCCTTCTACACATGTGATCTCTTTTAGCTAGGTTCAAGGCAAGTAATGTCATTTTAACATGAGAAATTGTGCTAAGCAAACTTAGAGTGGTATCATAGGTCGCAACCTTACCATTTTACCTTACTATATAAACTATGTCTATTGGTGAACCCGTCAGAAATTACTTTGGTTGAGTTATGAAGTCGAGCTTGATGTTAACGTCTAGCCATGTTCATACGATCCTTCTACACATGGGATCTCTTTTATCTTAGTTCATGGCGACGTAATGTCATTTTTACAACAGAAAGTGTGCTAAGCCAACATAGAGTGGTCTTATAGGTCACAAAATATAAATATTTTGCCTTAGTCTATAAGCTATATCTATTAGTGAATCCGTAATGAACTACTTTGGTTGTGTTATGAAGTCGAGCTTGATCCTAACAACTAGCCATGTTCATACGATCCTTCTACACATGTGATCTGTTTTAGCTAGGTTCAAGGCAAGTAATGTCATTTTAACATGAGAAATTGTGCTAAGCAACCTTAGAGTGGTATCATAGGTCGCAACCTTACCATTTTACCTTACTATATAAACTATGTCTAGTGGTGAACCCGTCAGAAATTACTTTGGTTGAGTTATGAAGTCGAGCTTGATGTTAACGGCTAGCCATGTTCATACGATCCTTCTACACATGGGATCTCTTTTATCTTATTTCATGGCGACGTAATGTCATTTTTACAACAGAAAGTGTGCTAAGCCAACATAGAGTGGCCTTATAGGTCACAAAATATATATTTTGCCTTAGTCTATAAGCTATATCTATTAGTGAACCCGTAATGAACTACTTTGGTTGTGTTATGAAGTCGAGCTTGATCCTAACAACTAGCCAGGTTCATACGATCCTTCTACACATGTGATCTCTTTTAGCTAGGTTCTCAAGGCAAGTAATGTCATTTTAACATTAGAAATTGTGCTAAGCCAACTTAGAGTGGTATCATAGGTCGCAACCTTACCATTTTACCTTACTATATAATCTATGTCTATTGGTGAACCCGTCAGAAATTACTTTGGTTGAGTTATGAAGTCGAGCTTGATGTTAACGTCTAGCCATGTTCATACGATCCTTCTACACATGGGATCTCTTTTATCTTATTTCATGGCGACGTAATGTCATTTTTACAACAGAAAGTGTGCTAAGCCAACTTAGAGTGGCCTTATAGGTCACAAAATTTATACTTTTCCTTAGTCTATAAGCTATGTCTATTAGTGAAGCCCTAATGAACTACTTTGGTTGTGTTATGAAGTCGAGCTTGATCCTAACAACTAGCCATGTTCATACGATCCTTCTACTCATGTGATCTCTTTTAGCTAGGTTTAAGGCAAGTAATGTCATTTTAACATGAGAAATTTTGCTAAGGCAACTTAGAGTGGTATCATGGGTCGCAACCTTACCATTTTACCTTAATATATAAACTATGTCTATTGGTGAACCCGTCAGAAATTACTTTAATTGAGTTATGAAGTCGAACTTGATGTTAACGTCTAGCCATGTTCATACGATCCTTCTACTCATGGGATCTCTTTTAGCTTAGTTCATGGTGACGTAATGTCATTTTTACAACAGAAAGTGTGCTAAGCTAAATTAGAGTGGCCTTACAGGTCACAAAATATATATTTTGCCTTAGTCTATAAGCTATGTGTATTAGTAAAGCTATAATGAACTACTTTGGTTGTGTTATGATTCGAGCTTGATCCTAACAACTAGCCATGTTCATACGATCCTTCTACACATGTGATCTCTTTTAGCTAGGTTCAAGGCAAGTAATGTCATTTTAACATGAGAAATTGTGCTAAGCAACCTTAGAGTGGTATCATAGGTCGCAACCTTACCATTTTACCTTACAATATAAACTATGTCTAGTGGTGAACCCGTCAGAAATTACTTTGGTTGAGTTATGAAGTCGAGCTTGATGTTAACGTCTAGCCATGTTCATACGATCCTTCTACACATGGGATCTCTTTTATCTTATTTCATGGCAACGTAATGTCATTTTTACAATATAAAGAGTGGTAAGCCAACTTAGAGTGGCCTTATAGGTCACAAAATTTATATTTTGCCTTTGTCTATAAGCTATGTCTATTAGTGAAGCTGTAATGAACTACTTTGGTTGTGTTATGAAGTCGAGCTTGATCCTAACAACTAGCCATGTTCATACGATCCTTCTACACATGTGATCTCTTTTAGCTAGGTTCAAGGCAAGTAATGTCATTTTAACATGAGAAATTGTGCTAAGCCAACTTAGAGTGGTATCATGGCTCGCAACCTTACCATTTTACCTTAATATATAAACTATGTCTATTGGTGAACCCGTCAGAAATTACTTTAATTGAGTTATGAAGTCGAGCTTGATGTTAACGTCTAGCAATGTTCATACGATCCTTCTACTCATGGGATCTCTTTTAGCTTAGTTCATGGCGACGTAATGTCATTTTTACAACAGAAAGTGTGCTAAGCCAACATAGAGTGGCCTTATAGGTCACAAAATATATATTTTGCCTTAGTCTATAAGCTATATCTATTAGTGAACCCGTAATGAACTACTTTGGTTGTGTTATGAAGTCGAGCTTGATCCTAACAACTAGCCATGTTCATACGATCCTTCTACACATGTGATCTCTTTTAGCTAGGTTCAAGGTAAGTAATGTCATTTTAACATGAGAAATTGTGCTAAGCCAACTTAGAGTGGTATCATAGGTCGCAACCTTACCATTACCTCTCT